>VZRS01004859.1:0-44679 GCA_013398055.1 Ifrita kowaldi | reverse complement strand
TTCCCCAGCTCCGTTCCCAGCTCCGTTCCCAAGTCTGGACTCTGTCCAGCCCCTTAATGTCCTTCCTGAAACCCACCTGCCATGGACCCCTCATGGGAGGGTGTTTCCAGTCCTGATAGAGTTTGCCTCTTCGATGAAAATAAAAATGAAAAGCATAAGGTGAGATACAGACAGAAATAGGTATAGATCAGAGGGGAAATGTCTGTTTGGCAGATAGTACTGTCTCTCTGATAGTTTTAACTTTTTAGAAATGAAAGAGATAAATAATTGAGACTGCTTGTTTTAGGGCTTGTAGAATGTATAGGTTGTGGAGACTGACAGGTTTTTAAATGTCCCACGCTGCTCCATGCCCCTGGCATTGGAATTACTGATGTAAAAGTGTTTTCATGGAGTCATTAAGTCAGTCATGCGATGGTTTTGGTCGGGAGGGACCTCAAAGCTCATCCCATTCCACCCCCTTCCACTATCCCAGGTTGTTCCAAGCCCCATCCAGCCTGGCCTTGGACACTTTCAGGGATGGGGCAGCCAAAGCTGCTCTGGCAGACTGTGCCAGGGCCTCCCCACCGTCACAGGGAAGAATTTTTTCCTCATACTTAATCTAAACCTATTCTCTTTCAGTTTGAAGCCATTCACCCTTGTCCTGTCATTGCATGTTCTTGTAAATAGTCTTGTAAATAATATTCTAAAGAGTTTTCTCACCCCATTGCTGTAATGTTTAAAATCCTGGCCCTGCCATGGCTGCATTCCACCCCCACTCACTGGAGTCTGTACAGGATAGTGGTCTAAGTCAGCTGGACTGATCCGAGGAAATATTCCATGAGAATAATCCTGGGTATTAGATGCAGAAAGGTCTTCTAATTCCTTCCTCCTACTCTAGTGTTGCTGAGCGGAAGAAGCTCTTTGGTGCTAAATCAGAGCTCTCCCTTCAGAGCAGAACCCTGGGCCTGCCTGCGGGACACTCAGTGCTGTGACACGGCTGCGTTTGTTCAGGTTTAAAAGCTCACGGCCGCAGGGATTTTCCGTGACTGACTTTAGTCAGGATGGTGAGGAGGTGTTTTTATCTCTGACATGCGTGTTGTCACAGCAATCTGTTCTTCTGTGTTTTTTGCAGCCCAAAGGTCCATACCACTGCTTCTTGTGGGGCTGCAGAAGGCTGCATTGACACTTGGGGGAAGCAGCCTGGACTGGTGACAAGACACTGGAAATGCCCTTGGAGGAAGTAAAGGAATGGCCCAGAAGGCTGAGAGACCACATCCAGGGATGAGGTTTTTTAGGTGAGTGCCTCAAAAACAGACTTACCCAATATAGGATGAGTTTGAAAGTTGCATTTCAGTTCAAGTCCCTTTTCTGAGAGGCTGGTTTCAGAATCCTTGGATAGGAGAGTGAGTTGCGTGTACAGTTCCTGCAGTGATGAGTGGGAGATCTTACACATACCTCCAGGAGACTGTTTCCTGTTCCCTTCCTTGCTGACTTTCCCCCTGGCAAAGCTGCCTTTTTGTCTGTCCCAGATAACTGGGATGCAGCAGGCTCAGTTATCTCCTGGATGTCATCCTTGTTGCTGTTGTTTAAAGCAGCAGTGGGAAAAGTGAGAGTTTGCCTGGAGGGAGCAGGATTTGCTGCTTTATTTCTTCCTACCTGTTGCTCATGCTGTCCTCATTCCTAAGTGCACCACTGGACACACCCAACAGATGTGGTCATGCTTCCTGAATTTCTGTGTGTGCTGAATGCAGGTCCCTTCAAAAATCTCTCCAGCAGTGGGTTCTGAACCCTTAGAGATCTTGCCCTGAATTCCCAGTAATTTGGGTTGATTTTAGCCACTGACACCACCCTGCAGGGATCTGTGACTTGCACAGGGGTCTGGGAAGAGGCTTTGGAGACCTCAGGATTAGCAGTGACACCGTGGGGCTGTTCATTCCTGATTTCTGCCTCTCACTTTGCTGGCAGCACAAGGGTGAGAGGTGCCTCAGAGGTGCCTTCCATGGGCAGTGCCCTGGGAATAGAGGCCAAACACAATTCACGAGACATGGAGGGAGAGGGAATGGGAGACGGGAAACAAAGAAACACAGATGTGTAAAAGAAGGGAAATGCATCAGGTGTTAATACCCTGCCCTGTTCCTCTCCCCTTACCCACGTAACTGGGCCTTGCTGGCACTCGTGGTGTCAATCTGAAGAACAGGTGGCATTTTTGTTAAGAAGAGCAGGGGCTGAGGACACACAGGAACAGCTTGTCCTTGTTCTCTCTGGACATGGGTGTTGGTGACAACACTGCAAACCTCCTTCCGGCCCAGCACCGGGCTCACAGCAGCTGGCACATATTTGAAGGACAGTTTATTTTAAATTGTGAACAGACACGTTGACTTGTAAATATTTTAGAAATACATCCTACCATTATAAAAAACATCCTATAATTCAGGGGAAAGACATTTCATTCTTCACCTGCAACAAGATGGTCTGGTCTTTCTATTGCCTATGAAATGAAATGCTTTGGGAATTGTAAGCTGACAAGAGAAGACTCCAAGCGTGCCTGGGCATTGGGCCAGCCTCCGGGGCTCTCTTCCTCATGCAGGATGGGTGGTTAGACCAAATATTGGCAATTCTCCTTCTCTTTATGCTGTTGGCTCCCTTCCAACTCCAAGGAAGTGGTTTGTGGTGCCATGCCTCAGTTTCCTCAGTCAAATGGTACCACATTGGTACCATTGGTAGCACTGGGAGAGGTTCAGTGAGGGTGGCGGAAGAGCTCATGAGGGTCACTAGAGCTGCTTGTGAGGGTCAGTTCTAGAGGGCTTCTCTCACCCTGAAAGACCTGATGGTCTTAAAAAGCCTCATGGAGATTTGTGAGCACACATTAATGAACAAACGGTGTCAGTCCCAGGCAGGAGCAGCTGCTGTGTGCGTGGGAGCTGACAGAAGATGTGGCTGCCCAGCAGGCTGGGCTCTGATAACCCAGGAGATACAGTGTCGGTGTGTGCCCTTGGGCCATGCACACGTAGGCTGGGGGTGCGCAGCCCCTCTGTCCAGCATGACTCCCATGGCATGGACAGGCAGAGAACAGCCATTAATGTCCAGCCATGAAGGATAACTCTGTACTATGGAATTTGGGGCTGGTTCTTGTGGGTCACAGCTGTGCATCCATGAAGGTGTGATGGGGAGGACACTCACAGTGTTGGTGATGGGATGGCTCTGGGGCAGTGAGGGGGAACCAACCCACACATGGCTGATTCCCAAAGGGGGGACTCCTGCTTCTCCACCTGTGCTGTGTTTAATAATTTCTGCCCCTAGACAGGAGACCACTGCCAGTCACAAACCATGTGCCAGGGAAGGCTCAGGCTTCAGGAAGAATT
The DNA here is from genome assembly GCA_013398055.1 of Ifrita kowaldi. NCBI lineage: Eukaryota > Metazoa > Chordata > Aves > Passeriformes > Cinclosomatidae > Ifrita > Ifrita kowaldi. The sequence continues at coordinate 41,338 of VZRS01004859.1, read as the reverse complement.
TCTTCACAGAGAGGATGATTAGATACTGGAATGGAGTGCCCAGGGAGGTGGTGGAGTCACCGTACCTGGAGATGTTTCAGGAAAGCCTGGAGTGACGCTCAGTGCCATGGTCTGGCTGACAAGGTGGAGGTAGGTCACACGTTAGACTCAATGATCTCAGAGGTCTTTTCCAGCCTCGGTGATTCTGTGGTTCTGTGATTCTGTGAAACACGATAGCTGAGGAGCAGGGCCTCCTCCAGGTTCAGCCAAGCCTCCTGCAGCACTGAGACTAAAGGAGAGAGTGGCTGCACCCCAGAGCAGTGCTCTGGCCCACAGAGGAAGCCTCTGTGGGAGAACAGAGGGAGAAGGGAATTCTCTGTGGCCAGAGGTATTTTTCAACAGCTGATGCTCTGTCCTGGAGCCTGGGTTCCTGTGAGGTGGAACCTGCTGTGAACCAAACAAGAGCTTGAGCCTCCTGGGAGGGAGCTGCCATGGGAAGGGGCAGGGAATCGTGCTCTGATGGAACTGAGGCAGGTGGAGACTTGGCAAAGCCAGACCCAAAATGTTTTCATCTTCCAAGACAGGGGTATAGAGCACTGCCCACAGCGGGGGCACTTCCAGCTCCTTGGGTGTAGAGATGTCTGTAAGCTCCAGTGCCACCCTTCCTGCTGTCTTCCTGCTGCCACGAGTGTGATGTGAAGAACGAGGGGAAGGAACAGAATCAGGATGGCTGTGATGGATCCTGTTTGTGAGGCTGAGTGGCTGCAGCCTCTGGAGACTCCTCCACTCTGCACCCATTCCTGTTCTGTGTGGGTGTCCCAGGAAGTCTGGCTCCTCCTTACTTGGCAGAGAATCACTGCCATTGGCACCCTTTTCTGTAACACCTGATTCAGCCAAAAATAAGTTTCTTGAAGACTTTTGATGGAATTGCATGAACAATTATGCCTAAGTGTATTTTTGGCATCAGGCCTTCTGGGGCTCGGTTTTGCCTTCTAAGGTTGTGCAGGAGGGCTGCAGTCACTCCAGCACACCTCATGCTGTGACTGCTCCTTAAACCTGGCCAGCTAAGAGCTGTTGGGCTGGGCTGATGGTCAGGGACCCCTCCTGCCTCCCAGTGGGTGTCCTGGTTTAACCCAGCTGCCAAGTCAGCCCCACACTCGCTCACTCCTCCACAGTGTGATGGGCGGAGAGTCGGAGGAGTGAAAGCGAGACATCTTGTGGGTTGAGATAAATCAGTTGAATAAGTAAAGCAAAAGCCATGCACACAAAGTAAAACAAGGGATTCATTCACATGTCCCAACAGCAGGAACAGCGGGGGAAAATTCTCCCCGTGAGACCAAGGAAGTCTTTGCTAATAGAGGTCACTGCCTTGGGGGCAGTTTATATCCAAGACCCCATGGCTTGGAAGGGTTGCTCACTGCAGTATTGGATCACATGTCTCAGCCTTCTTCCAATTTGCACAGTTGGGGTTTTGTTTCCCTAAAAGTTCCCAAGTGGATACAGAATTCGTCATCTTCTGACCTGCCATGCTGAGTTGCTGCTAAACAGCTGCTCTGTTTTGGAAAGGATGAAAGAATTTCTGGGGAGGCCCCTGGGCAGGATGAATTTCTCCGTTTGGTGGGACTGGGAGGGCACTGTGGTTATAGGATCCTGCTTGTATTTGCCCCCCTTGGAGCAGGATGCTCTCCAGAAACCTTAGTAGAGACTTGGAGAAGTGACTCAGTTGTGTTTGGAGGAGGTGATTTCAGTGCAAATAAATTATGTGCTCACTTCCTCTGGCACAGAAGAGAACACGAAATGTTAATAGGTGGGCAGGTTTCCTCAGTATAGCCAAATGTTGTGCTTTCTCAGCTCTGCCATCAGCCTTTACACTGGGGGCCCCGGATGGGCCATCCCTGTGGATCCAGCAGTGTGCGTGGGAGTTTTGCCTCTCCCTGCAGGGCTGACCTCGAGGAGAAGGAAAGCCAGGGAAGCTCCAGCTACAGTAACTGGTTGTCTCCTGTAGGGCTCAGCTCACAGATGACTGGGGGTTTGTCAGGGGCTTTTGCAGCCCTTGGAAAAGGGAGAGGGAATGAGCACAGGCCTTCTATTTCTGTATTGCTTGGAGGAATTAAAATGTAAACCAGAAAAGCAACCACAGACGTGCAGGTGGGAAGCTGCTGAAGGCTCCCAGTAATATACTGGTCATTTTTATCTCCACACCTTTTGTTGTCAGCTGTAGTGACAAACATACATTTATGTTCAATTGAAGTGATGTGTTACACTCATCTGATATCATCATCAGTCACCCAGCTGTGCTGAACTACCCCAAACTTTTGTGTTTCCAGCTGTGGGACTCCTAGCACTGAGGGATTGTCTGTGGTGTGGGGTTTCCCTGGACATGATCTTTTTAGGTCAGATGTCCTCCCCAGAAGGCAGTGACACTTTTGTTAAAAATTATTCCCTCCTGTCTAAATTAATCTTTTTCTGCTAATTTGGGAAGTAACAAGATAGCGGCGTGGCAGGCAGTGCTCTCAGCACACGTGCAGGTTGTATTAAAAATAGACATTAAAACAGAATTTCTTGGGCCCTTTTAAAATGACCTGGACCTTTGTCAAGAGAGGTCCATGCTTTTCCTCCCCCAGCATTCCCCCCTCCTTGGAATGCTGCTTCCCTCACGATTTTTTGATTAGCATTGCTTGCTGCCGTAGGTTTTATTTCTCATATCGTATTTCACCTTCCCCTTCTCCATGTCGTACTGCAGCCACTGATCAGGACAATCCCTCGCCGGTCTGGGCAGGGCAGGAGGAGATAATGTTGCTGACAGAAGACTACAAGAGGCAATTAACAGCTTCTCCAGCATGTAGGCCCTGATTGGGTACAGGTTATTCCCTACTTGTCAAAGAGCCTTCTCCTTGGAAGGGAAGACAAAGGAGGGCCTGGACACAGAACCTGCTCTGCATTTCTGCGGTGCTGGCTTTCTCTTTGGGCAGGATTGTTTCAAGAGTAGGCTCCAAGTGGTGTTTTTTGTCAGGAATCACCAGTGAGTGCTTCCACACCACTGACGCTGTGCTGGATGGTTCTGGGCTTCTGGCCTGTGGAACAAATGGGCTCAGGAGAAGTGAGAGTGAGCCAAAGTCCTGTTTCCCTCCGTTGCTGTTCTGGGCTCAGTGACAGAGGGCTGGGAGGGGTGTATAATGCAGAGCAAGATTCAGCCCATGGCTGTAGGAGTGAAGAACATCTCTGGAGGGCTGTGCTTGCCCTTTCTGTGGGAACATGGGGGACCTACAGTGCTGGGAATCACAAACCTGTGAGAGCAGTATTTGTGCTGGGAGAGGGGCTGGGAGCTGCTGTGCCAGCAGGTGTCTGGTGCAGCACTGGCAGATACTGGTAGGTTATGGGAAGGTGCTGGCAGAAGGTGGTCGTGTCCTGCTTCGGAATGCACTGGCAGGGATGGAAAGCCTGACACCAATGTCAGCAAGCGCCGCACTGGATGTTCTGAGCATGTCCCGAACCATAGTCTGCTGCAGGGGTGTGGAGTCTCCACTGGAGCCTTGCTGCAAGTGTTGGAGCAGTGCAGAGGTGCTGTGAAAGCAGAGAAATGCCTGCTCCAGAGGGAGCTCTGGATGGCTTAATGATCCACCAGGCCGCCCCAGCCGTGGCGGGAAGGCCTGTCCTGCCTGGTGCTGTGCTCTTCACTGCACGAGCGTCTGTCCTGGCCTCACAGGTATCTCGTGGGTGGCAGTGCACATCCCAGCTCCCCTCCCAGCTGGCCCTATTTGTGGAGTTCTAATGCTGGCAGGTAGGGAAGTGAGACATTTGAAGCACGCGGGCCTGTCCTGGCGAGGCAGAGATATTTATTTGAGCTGAGGAAACTTCTTGTCATTGCCCAGGGTTAGGAACTCTGCACATGTGTTCTGAACCATCATTTCCAGGGCACGAGTGGGCTCATTATTCAGGACAAAGCAAACAAAACCTTGTTAGAGTGGGAGGAGGGACTTCTACCCAAATAAATTATACCCTGTTATCACCACATGGAGGGCAGTCACACGTCAGAACATTTCTCCTGAGGCCTAAGATGACTTCACTCCCTTTTTTCTTCACCAGTCTGATGTCCCAGAGCTGTGTAATTTGTCTTTTCCATGCACACAGGGCAAGCTGCGGGGGGAAGCCACTCAGCCACAGGTCAGATGGGCAGAAATGTCTCCCATGGAAAGATATAAACACAGTGGAGAGTGTCTCTTTTACTGCCCCCATTCCTGCTAGATAATAGGGGAAATTCTCCTGAAAATTGATCTTGCTGCAGTAGGCAGATTTCACAGTCCCTTCCCAGGCTTTCCTTGTTGGGGAATGCTCATAATGGGTAACACAGGGATGACCAGATAGTCCCTAGGAGTGGTCCCAGCCCTGCAGGGTATCCCAGGAGCAGGGATCACTATTGTGTTCAGAGATCACCATTGTGTTCACAATATCCAGCTCTTACTGGTGCAGAGAGCTGTGATCCTAGAAACCGCTGCCATTTTTAATGTTTGCTCCCACAACAGCCAAAAATATCTGAGCAGGTAGAGCTCTTGAACAGTTTGGGCTTGGATTAAAGACTTCATAAGTTCCTTCCCTTCTGTGATTCTGTTTTGTGACACAGTCACGATTCAAGGCATTGCACAGGGATTAGTGACCAGCAGACCCTGCCTCCATAGATGTCTGGTCCAGAAGGGATTTATTTCAAACCCAGGGCAGATAATACTTAAGTGTCTCTGCAGATTCACCTCCTGTTTGCCCCCAAGCAATCTCAGCCCATGCAGACAGACATGGACAAGGCAGATGTGCACACCTTGAGCGCTCCCCACCCAGGTAACCCACAGCTCAAACAGTACTGCCACCGTTATCATCCGTCACAGCTGCTGAAAACACCTCAGATACTTTTGCTGGCTGAAGGTTCTCTTGCTCCCCAAGACCCAGGAGGACTCTGACACAGTTCAGAGAGCCAGGGCTGGAGCACCAGAGCTGCTGGAAAAGTAAGGGACTTTGTTTGATTGCTTTTTCTTCTCCTTTGACAAATATTTCAGTGCAGATGCTGAAAACCTTTCAATTCACTAAAATTTGCCCATGTATGCTATTTCTTCCAAAGTCAGTCCCTTTTTTGGCGGTCTCTCCACAGGGCTGATGAGCCACATTCTGTGAGTCCTGTTCTGGGGCAGAAGAATTAATTTAGGCACCCTCCTCAAAGGGCTGACAAAATACCTTGGTGCTCGTCACTCATGTGAGCATGACGAGGAGCGGGAAGGGGCCAGCTGGCAGGACATTAATGGCAGCTTGTTTGTACTCTGAGCAAGCTGTCCTGGCCCTCAAGCTCTTCTTTTCCTCTGGGCAAGTCCTGCAGGGCAATAGTGCCCACCCACCTCCCATTAGTGCCAGCCCCTTGGAGATCCTGCTCAGGTCACCCTCTGTGTCCCACCCGAACAGCCACACCTGTGAAGGCTGAGGGCAGTGCCAAGGAGCATTCCAGCAGGGAAGGTGGGTTTATGCTTCCCCTGAGACTGAATCACAAAATCATTCAGGTTGGGAAAGACCTTTGAGATCATCGAGTCCAAGCTATGCCTGACCCTCACCTTGTCACCCAGCCCAGAGCACTGAGTGCCACATCCAGTTGTTCCTTGGATACCTCCAGGGTTGGGGACTCCAAAGCTCCCTTGGCAGCCCCTTGCAATGTTTAATCACCCTTTCTGTGAAGAAATTCCTCCTGATGTCCAACCTTTCCTGGCACAGCTTGAGCCCTTTTTCCTGAGCACACTAAAGCTGCAGAGGGTTCTGAGCCCTGACTGGACAGGGGTGGCTGCAGCAGGACCTATCCCCATCGCAGCTGGTTGAGCTTGTGTGATCTGCAGGGTTGAAGGGACAGTACACACCCAGTGTTATGTCCTGAATCCCTCTTTTGCAGGGCAATGTTTGGCTAACCCAAGCAGCCCCTCTCTGTGTGCTCGTTCAGGCCCTGAAGGCAGAGGCAGGGCAGTGCTGCAGCCTGCCCTTTCCTGCTCCAAACCAGAGGCTGTGACAGTGGTGATGGACACACAAGGAAGGGACGTGAGGGAGCAGAGAGGAGGGTGTGTGTGCCCCTTCCCCACAGCTTCTCCCACTCCGAAGGTGTTTATCCCAGTGACAAGTGCTATGGGCCGTTCATAACTGCTGCATTAGCAGAGGATCAAGTGGCACTTAATGGGAGCAGTCTGCCTCATAAAGTGTGATGGGAAAGGTCACCAAGGTCGAAGGGGAGACATTTTCAGCCGGCTGACACAAGCCTTGGCTTCTGCCTGACAACAGGTGCCAGTTTGCTGGGCTGCCCTCCCCTCCAGCATTACTGCTGCCCTATCCCCTCCCGTGTGCTGGCTCCAGGCTCTGCAGCGGCGCCAGGAGTGTCTGTGAGCTCCGTGGGTGGCACACAGGGAATAAACCTGCTGCAGGATGCAGGGAAAAGGGGATCTGAGGCGACCGGTTGGCGTCTGAACTAGGGAAAAAAGGGAGTCAGGGGTGTGACGATGTTTCCTTGTGAAGCTGCTCCAAGCCGAGTGGGTAGGTTGAGCATGGCTGGAGCCGTGGGTAGGTTTCAGTGCCACAATAAACAGCTTCACTCCTCAAGGCCACTGGTTTTGCTGAGGTTTTTCATTCCCTGTGCTGGATTTATGTTGGGTTTGCTGAAATGAAGTTGCTGGGTCTCAGCCGAAGTTGCTGGGTCTCAGCCAACCTACAGTTTGAACAACCCCATTTTGCCCAAGCCAGATGAAATCTTACTGCTGCCCCTGGCAAGCCTGTTCCTGCAGTCAGACATGTATTGATGGCTTTGCAAGTCTTCTTCCCTCCTCTCTTGCTGCTTTGGTGTCCCATCTGTCTTACAGAGTTTCATTTGGGACAATGCAGGGTATTCAGTCCAGGCCAAGTTGCTGATGACAAGATAATTAAAGACCAAGCAAGGGAGGAGCAGCCTAATGAGGGAGAAGTGGGAGGAAGGGCAGTTTGCCAGGACCGTGCTGGGAGACTCTGGCTCAGTGGAGCTAATTGTGTGCTGTAACTGATGGTTCAGGGGAGGCCCTCCTCACACAGACTGTAGGGCAGAGGAACAGAGATCTGTTTCAATGGCGTGTTCTGGGAGACTGGGATGGGACCACACCTTCCCAGTTCCAGGGCTTCCTCTATAGGGTCAATCCTTAGCTTTAACATGGAGTTCCACTCTCCTACACCGTGGGAAATAGGACACCTGGAGAGCACAGTATGGCCATGTCAGCGCAAACAAAAAGCCAGGAGCAGGAGTGGTGTCTTCTCAGGACAAGCAGTGCTCAGGCTGGAGGTCCTGTGACCCCCAGCAGCCCTGACCATGAGCCACAGAATCACAGAATCATTTATGCCAAAAAGACCTCCAAGATCATTCAGTCCAACCATGAACCCAACACTGCACAAGCCACCACTAACCCACATCCCTAAGCTCCACATCCACATGTTTCCTGGATACTTCAGGGATGGTGACTCCACCACTGCCCTGGGCAGCTGTGCCAGGGCTTGATCAGCCTCAGTGAAGAAATTTTTCCTAATATTCAATTTAAGCAGGCCCTGGCCAGCTCCCTTCCTGCAGCCCTGTGAGGGGAATGAGACATGAAAGGGAGGCAGGTTCCGGCACTGGCGGGAGTAGAGGCTCTGCTGGATCATTTCATTTGGAATGTGTGTGCTGGGAAATCAGGGGTTACCCCAAGTACTCACAGGGAGCCAGCACAAACAGCCAAGCGCTGCAGGTGGTGATGGGGCTGTGCCAGAGCTGTGTTAGCACGGCCGTGGTCTCAGCACCTCGTCCTGGATCCCCTTCACCCACTTCATCCAGAGTAATCAAAGCAAGGCAATTCCTCACCTCTGGAGAATGATGGAGTGTGAGAAAACATCGTTTATGAGTATGAAGAGACTTTTATTTGGCTTTGCTTCCGGCTGTTTCCGTGCTGAATTTCCTTTCTGAATGGTGGCACTAAAATTTCTTTGATTCGCAACCAAATTACTCAGTGCATCTCACCAAACATGGGGAAATGGCTGAGAGCTTCTGCGTGCTCTCTGTAGCTCCAAAAGGGACTGCGGACTGTAGAATGTTTGTGTCTTGTGTGTTTTGTTCTGAAATCTGGAGAAAGATTTTTCTAGCCGTTGCCTCAGGAATGCTTATTTCTCAAGTTCACCATGCAAGAGCTCTGCGTTTCCCGCCTCCTCAGGAAAGTTTGGGCATTCCTGCTGCAGCAGAATGTTCCTAACCATAAGGCATGGCCTGAGGGCTGTTGCAGCAGTTGTGTTTGGCACAGGCTCTGCCAGGGATCTGTCTGCAGGGAGAGCTCTGTCCTTGAGGCCATGTACCCAGGGCAGTCAGTGGATGCAGCCGCCTGCACTGCCCTCCCTGTGCCTGCAACCTCTCCTCACAGCTTCTAAAATTCCTCTCACCACGGGGGGGCATTTCCTTATTATCAACACCTGCTTGGACAGGCAGAAGAACTGACCCCTTCCAGAGTCACCGGGACTGAAAGCTTTGGGGCATAACTCTGCGGAGGTGTTAAAGCTGGCTGTGGGTAATTTATGGTCTGCAGCAGGGACACAGCCCCTGGGTGCAGGGTGCTGGGGCAGGAGCTCTGCTGTCAGCTCTGCTGTCAGCTGGGTGTACAGGGGGAGGAGGGGACACTCTTTGGTCACAGCTTCCCACATTCTCAATCACAAGTCAGCAGAGTCACGAACCGCAGGAAACTGGTGATTCTGAGGCCCCAGAGCCCCCAGCAGGTCCCATGAAGTGCTGTCAGAGGCACCTGCACACAAACGATGGAAGAACCATCACAGCAGAGAACAGACACATACAAAAGGGGTATTTCTGTTTGGATGAAACACCCGTCTGGGATTTCTGTCTAACGAATGTGGAGGTCTTGCAGTGGGTAAGAATTGGGACCTCCTGTTCCAAGGGCTTCTCTGGCAGGGTGTTGGCAGCCTGTAAAGCTGCTGTGACACTGCCTTGTTCACCCAAATGAGTGACCTGGGGTACCCAGAGCTCTCCCCATGGCCCTGTGGCTGGGCTGGGCCACAGGGGCCATCGTGCTGTGCACACAGTTCACTGTAGGCTGGCAATTGAAAGAGAATGTCCAAGGGTCAGGACAATAAATTGCCAAAATAGCTGTATAGCAAGTCACTCCCAACTGGCATTTACTGCAGCCAAGAGTTTCTGAGCTCAGTGTCTCCTGGCCATTTGTCCTCCCAGATCTCCTGACCTTAGAAAAGGCCTCTGAATTTGAGTGGCAGAAAGCTGTGACACTGAGTTCCTATTATAAAATAAATCTATGGTAACTCTGTCAGACACTCCACCTTGTTATTCCAGCCAGGAGGCTGGGCTAACCACATCTGGTGGTTAAAAGTCTCCTGATATTCCTCTTTATGGACAGTTATTTTCTTTGTCCTTCTCTCACCTTGTCTCCCCTTTTGGTATTTACCTTTGTAAGATATTTAATATTTTTATCACCCATCTCTCTTTTGTTGGGCTGAACAAAGTCACCTTACTTACTCTATTTTAATACAACTTGCCCTCCACTACCTGAGCAGCCCATGGTACGACCTCCACACATCGTCCTGCTTGAGAAAATTGGTTTTCAACATGGACAAACAGCCGTGTTCCCTGGATTGTGGTGGAGGCCTCAAAAATTGGGATCAAAAGCTGGCACTGATATTTCCCTAACAGCAATACTTACCAGCTTGTGCTGGAATTGCACCTGGAGTTTTCCATCCATACTCTCATGGCGATTTCCATTCCTGTGTCCTCTGTTCTCCAGTCAGCTTTGTCATCACCATTTTGGCCATCATTATGATTTAAAATGAAGGCTTCACATATTCTCACCCTCTCAGCACTGCAGAGTCAACCCATTTCATCTTTTTTTGGTCGAGATTTTTTCACTGCTAGTCTTAAGGAATTTGTACTGTCCTACCTAGGTTGATATTTGTCAATTCTTACTTAATCACTTAACCAGGCTTTGCAAACAGACCTGGTTGGAAAAGGCATAAAAACTGGCAAAACACCACTTCTCAGACTCGTCAGGACAAGAAACCTGACAGAATCTGTAGGTGTGAGGAAGATGTGAAGGGAATACCTTGGGGAATCAAGGTCATAGTAGGAAAAAAAAAAAACCCTATTTTTTTCCATCTGTGTTTGGTGTGGAGGTCCCTACACTCTCATTTGTGAGTGTCTCCACTCAAGTCAGTCTCAGACTGAAGCCTCAGGAATCTATATAACATAGAAATGAAGGAAACCAGCAGATTTCGAGGACCAGATAGATGAAAATCTGCCCCAGTGCAGAGATGAAACAGCTGAACTGTGGTCTTACACTTAAAATTGACTCCATACTGTGACAAAAACTTGAGGATCAGAGTCAGGCCCCTGAGTATAGCAATAGATCCAATTCCCTGGCAGGAATGGCATCTTCATAGCACCTGTACAAGGTCAAAGGAAGCTGATCACTCGCGGTTTCCTCCTCACCGAAGGCAGATGAAACAACGTGGATCTTCTCTGAGCACACCCAAATGTACTCCTTTCATAAGCCAGGATTCCGCAGTTATTAATAATAGCTGATATCAGAGTGCAGCAGGGCAGCAATTCCTCACAGAGCTGTAATGACAGACTTTCTGGTAAGCAAAATCATTAGAAGTGAAATGTTGCCAGGAATCCTAAATCCCCGACTCTGGCATGCTGAGGTTTGGAAGCTTCCACCTCCAAACTGCCTTATGGGAGATGATTTGTCAGGATGGTTTTCAGCTCAGGAGTTCTCCTTTCTGCAGTGCTTGCCCTTCTTCATGTCATGCCTTTGCTGACAGGCACTGTCACTCCACCTTCACCTTGAGCTCTCTTGTATTAATTTTTGTTGCCTCCTTTTAGCCCTTTATTCATTTCCACACGTTTAACAAAGCAAGTTTCTGCAGTTCTGCCCTGGTATTTGTACACAGAAACTTCGCTGTCATCTCATGTTTACTGCTCCAAGTTAGCACAACCATTCCATCTGGGAAGGAGATGTTCTTGGGTGGGTGCCAGCTTAAAGATGAACCATCTCAGTGTGCCCATCAGAAAGTTCTGTGCCCTGCATTAAATCCAGAGAAATGTGGCTGGCAGAGCAAGGGTGGTCACAGACAGGACAGAGGAACAAACTCTTCTTTGTGCTTCCAAATTACAACAGGCAATGGCCACAAGTTCCATCTCAGGAGGTTCCAGTTGGGCACTAGGAAAGGGCCTCTCCAGGAAGCTGGTACAGGCCTGGGACAGGTTGTCACAGTGGGGGAATCTTCATCCTTGTGAGAGTTTGGGGTGTTTGCTGAGGCTCAGTGGAAAAGCCTTGGCTGCTCCAATCTGGTGTTTGTTCCAGATAGTCCTGCCCTGAGTGGGAGGATGGACTGGGGACCTCCAGAGCCCCCCTTCACTGCCACCTCTGTGGTTCATTGACCATCGGTGACCCAGCTGCATCTGTCACCTGCCAGGCCAGGTGTCTTTCAGGTTCACCAGGCCTGAACAGGCTGCCCAGGGCAGTGGTGGAGTCACCATCCCTGGAAGTGTTCAAAAAACATGTGGGCACTTGGGGGTAGGGTCTAGTGGTGAACATGGCAGTGCTGGGGGAATGTTGGACTCAATGACCTTTGAGGGCTTTTCCAACCTAAATGACTCCATAATTCTGTGACTGTGTGACTTTGCTTGACCCTGAGCCTTGTAGGAGTGCTCTGCCCTTGCATCTCTGGAAACAATGCTTAGGGCAATGTAAAGTGGCAAATAATAAACCCTTGTCAAGAATTACAGCAGATAAATAAATCCTACAGGCCTCAGCTGCTCTGTGGAGACTCCCAGCTTTCCTGCAACCTTCTGACCAGCTCTGGGACCTGTGGATGGTTTGCCTGCTACACCACAGAGCTGAGGGTTAAAGAACCGTTCCTGGGTGAAATGTTTAAGGAATTGCTGAAACCACTTGTCTTGAAAGGGGCCCCAGTTCCTAGAGACTTATAAAGTTAAATTGGGGCCAATCTTCTCCTTTCCCCCTCTGGTTGAGCTCAGCAATCAGCTGACATAGTTAAGCTGACAGTCATTAGATTTATATGTCCTTTGCTTCTGGCATTCTGTCCTGTCTGCCGGGGCAGTTTGGGGCTGGTGACCTTTGTGGCATGTGGCAAGGCCAGCGAGTCTTGGCTTCTGCCGCAGACGGCTGTGGCTTGTTGTTTAAGGAAGTTTATTTCTCAAGGCTGTGGTCAGCAGTGAGCGATGCACTTGTGCTATTTTTGCAGGCATACCTAGAGAGTCAGGAAGGAGGCCAGAACTCTTCCAGAGAAGACAAACTGCAGATCTCAATGCCCTTATCAATGAGGTGTATGTTCAAAAGCTACAAAGGAGACACAAATTGTCCAGCAGGATAAATAAAGAGGGAGAACAGGGACAAGAAAGGCACCTGGAGTATCAGAGAGCCACTTAGAAGATGATGGATGGATAGATGGGAAAATACTACACCAGGAAGAGAAAGCTGGATTTTTAGTGTAGATGTGTGGGACAGAGAACTGAAATTGTTTTTTGAAAGACAAACATGCATAAAGCCCAGAAATTTTGTCTTCATATACTTGCAGAAGGTGAGCAGCAGCAGTTAATGGTTTATTGAATTGCTCCCTGCTTTTTAGACTCTTCAGAGTTTTCCTCTGGGTTGCTGAGAATCTTGTTCTCTGTGCTGGATTGACCCTCCTGCATCAGCAGCTCCCTCTCTGCTCTGCTGCCAGTTTGGAGTGGGATCCAAGTCCCTCAATATTGCCATGAAAGGGTGGGAAGGATGGCCGGGAGAGCATCTCACCAGTGCACTCCTGCTCCCAGCAAGGGTTGGGAAACTGTAAGCATGACCCAGCTGGACTGAGGAGCCAGAGGGAGTCCAGACTGGTAGTGGAACTGAGGAGTACAGGTCAGCTGGTTTGGGTGATAAACATGTGAAGCTTCTCCCCTTCTCCTCTCCACTGAGGGCTGTCCAGACAGCTCAGCCCCTCTGGGGCTACTGTGGGGAAAGAAACTTTGCTATGGTTACCCCTTCAAACTGGAACTCGCTGGGTGCAAAGAGAGGAGTGAGTGGTGAGTGTAAAATGAGAGATGCCTGAAAAATAAGCTGAATGAAGCTGAAGAGCACATGAATGAGAGCATGACCCATTCACTGTCATGGTCACGCACAGCTCTGAACCACCTGGGACACTCAGTCTGTCAGTCCAAGAGATTGACAAGGACATGCTGGATTTGGAAATGCCCAAACTATGAGCAATTTTCTTGCCCTTCAGTTTGCCCCAGAGCAGCAGCCCAGGTCTGTCTCAATGCAGGGTTAATCAGGGCCTTTGCATGGGTCTGGTTTCCTCCTGCTCAGCTCCTGGCACTGGCATTGTCTGCCCCAGCCACCCTTCCCAGAACGCGGATCTCCCTCATCCATCACAGTTCTGACACAGGATCCCTCTCTGACACCCACCCCTCCTTTCCTCCCTTCTCCCAGTCTGACCAGGATGGATGAGCACCCCTGACATTATCCTGCTCCTTTCAATGATCCACCCATCCATCCATCTCCCTGAAAAGTGACCTGCTCACTGTGTCCCTCCCCAGCCCGGAGCCTGCCTGTCCGCCCGGCCAGGAACAGCAGGACGTGCCTGGAGGTGGAAAACACAGAGCGTGTGTGACTGTGGGTCACCAAAGCAATCCAGGAAAACCAACTCCTGGAAACTGCCAGAGACAGTTTGTAAACTGGGCTGCGGACACAGGATCATCAGCCTGGTTCTATTCAGAGGCTCTGCTTTTCCCAGGCAGTTGCAAACTCAGCTGTGTTGAAGGGAATAACATTGCAACGAGGTGACAAAAGTCAGTGGGAGACGTTAAAAGAGGGGAAGGTGATTTATTTGAACACAGAATGTTTTCATTCACTCAGGATCAAATACAGGTACCCCTTAGCACCAAGATGTATTCCAGTGGTTTTCCCAGCATGCAGGCACCAAGAATTGTGCATCCAGGTGATCCCAGTGATGTCAGGAAAGGCTCCAGGTACTCGGTACATCTTAGGTCTGGATGCTTCAAACTGAGGCGACTTGAAAAATGAAGTTTTGCATCTTCAGGAGCCTTGAAGTGGCTTCATCTTCTCCCACTGCCTGGGCCAGGCCACGTGGCCATCTGACCATGGTCTTCCTGGGCATCTCCAGTTCTGGGCTTGGCTCATCCCTAGGGCAGAGAAATAACTGGCAAAATGAGACTCCCACGGTTGGGTTCACAGCTGGTTCAGCTTCTCAGCATAGCCCTAGCAAGGAACTACTTTGGCAGTACTGCTTTGACTTCTGAGATCTTCCTTGCTGCAGCTTTGATCCTAAACAGAAGGATTGGTGCCTGTGACACTTTATGAAGTCAGCATTAGTGTGAAAGCAGGGCAGTAGCTGCACCTGCAGGGATGAACCTGGATGAGTACTTTTGTGCTGGAGAGCATTGATCAATCCACTGCATATGCACAGGAATCAAATTAAATTCCTTGGGAAAAGTCTTGCAATGGTTTTGAAAGTTAAGACAGTGGGATCTCACAGATTCTTTCTAGAGACTGAGAGAGTGTGGAAGGGAGAAACATCTCAGTTTGGATATCTCAGAACAGAAACTCCCAACAAAAAATGGACTTTCTTCTTCAGTTCCAAAGTAGGGAATGGCATATTCATTAAATGGTACAATTTTTCCTGTCACATGCTGGGGAGTGAGAGAAGAGGGAGGTAAATCCCTCTTTGCTTGACTGTCTGTCCATTGCTGGGTGCCCTCCCTGCCTGCTTCCTGCCTCTTCCCAGGGCTCTGCTCCTGTCCTTCTCTCCAGCCATGAACAGGGAGGGCACATGGGCACACGGGTGTTCCTGAGGGCACAGACTGGCAGAGGGGATAGAGAGACCATCTAGGCCTGGAAAGCAGCAGGAGAGCAGAACCACCACAGGGGCAGGGGGGTTTACGGAAGGCAGAGTGGGAAGGGAGGGAGCTGAGTTTGAAGTGTGGTGCTAAAAGCCCCAGTTGTGCAAGACTTGGGTGAGCTGATGTGTCACAGAAATGTTCTCTTGGAATCCAGGGATAGGGCTGTGAGGGCACTAATTAGGGCCTAATTGCCCTGAGCAACCTCACTTGGGATCCCTTCCTACACCTCTGCCCATGGCCAAGGGGCTCTGCTTAAATTCAGGCCTGAGCCTTCACCCCCTTCCTGTGCTTTGCTGCAGTTGCACCAGTTTTCAGGTTTTCCTGAATTGTTGTTTGACCTTGGAGCTGACTTCTTCCCTGGCCTTTGACAATCACAGGACTGTTGATGGGGACACTTGATGGAGCCTGTCAGAATCCCCCCTCTGCTCACCCACTTCAGGTGCTGGGTTGAGCTTATCTAATCAGTAAGGTCCCTGTCCTGCCTCTGCTGGGGCTGGCCCTTCCACCAGGGAACAGCTCCCCAACACCCAGCTCTTACAGGGACGCTGAGGTTCCTGGCCTGGCCCTGTGCCTGGCAGTGAGCGGTAACTGCTCACACTGGGGCCCTGTCACACGGCAGAACAGGTCACACCTGGCTGCCATGGGCTGTGTGGGGACAAAATGCTCAGCTGCCTTCATGACATAGTCAAAGCCCTCACAAGGCCATCAGGGACCCTGCAAGTGCCAGCCAAGCCAGAGTGACAGGGTGATGCCAGAGCTGCCCTGGGCCAGGGCCCACGGCAGCACTTGTAGGCTGGGCACTGCTGGGCGTTGTCTGGGCTGGTTCGTGCTGGGGTGGGAGGTCAGGTTACCCCTGGAGCAGTCAGGGCTCACAAGGGCAGGCTCCTCTCTGGCTCTGGGACTGGCTCAGGTGTGCTTAGGACATCTCCTTTGGCATGGACTAATTCCACCTGAAGGAGCCTGGAAGAGGGAAATCAGAAACCCAGTTTGGTTCTCCCAGTTTGGCTATCCCAGTTTGGCTATCCCTGCTGCTTAGGTATTGGTTTGTCTTTAAGTGACTGAATTCTTGGAGCATTCCCATGTGCCCCTGCTGCTATTCAGAAGGTGTGATTATTGATCTGGTGGGAGTGGATGGCTAAGGGTGGGGGAAAGCGACAATAGTTGATAAAGAAGCTCTGGTGACAATGACCCTGTTTGCAGCTGAACCCTGTGGAAGGCTCCCAGTGCTTTTGGATGCCGCAGTAACTTCTCTGCCCCGCAGATGCTCCCAGCTCTTTGGTCCAAGGCTGTAGGACAGCTGGGAGGGGAGTTTGGCTTTCCTCCCTGGGAGCGGGTAATGGAGGGGATGGATCCCCTGCACTTTCCCTGGTAAAGTTTCTGTATTTCACTGTCTTTCACTTCATGTCCAGGTGTGTGCTGAGCTCCTGGCTATGGACAGGTCACTCGGCCAATGGGCTGGTTCTCCACAGGATCAGCCTCTCCACAGCCAAGACTTCCAGTACTCCCCGCAGGAGTGTGGCCTTTAAAGGCGACAGTGAATTGTACAGGCTCAGGTGTCCGAAGGGACTGTGATGTGTCACACTGGGTGGCTGCTTGAGGAGTGGCAAATGTCATCAAAAATAGATCTTTGTCCCCTCAGAGAGGTGCTCTGCCACCAGCTGGGTTGGTGTGGAGCTTGTGCTTGGATCTCAAACAGTGCTGTGGTGTCTCAGTGTAGGACACTCCTGTCAACACAGTATGCTGGGGGTCAGAAGGCTGGCTGGGATGTGGCAGTTGTGACAATGTGTACAGCTGCCTCTGGTGTCCGTGGCCACTTCTTTGGGACTCCACACTGAGCATGAAGCTTGAGAAGAGCACAGAGGGGATTTGTGGTCAGTCTGTCACAGCAGAGGTTCAGAGTTCTCAGACTTCACACACTAGTGGGTCATTTCTGTGTTTTGTCCTCATTTGTTGGAGAAGTGAGGGGGTTTTGTGTCCGCAGTACAGCTTCTAAAACACAATTTAATGGCTGTGTTCAAACATAAATGGGAGAGGGCCAGAGCTGGCTGAGTCAACAGTGTTTGAGGATAATACCCCATGGGAGAGTAACAGAATTTGTCTATGTCGTAAATAACACTGAATGGCTTATTTTGGCAAAGAATTTTCATTCCTGACAAATGCCATTTTGAGACAACCAATAACCACCTGCTAATTTGGGATGAAATTAGAATTGGAATCTGATGTGCTCAGGTCAGCTTGGACGCAGTGTTTGGTGGATTTCCAGTGGAGTCTCTCATATGTCTGATAGGAAATAATCTTTATGAGGCTGTTAGAGGCAAGGGAATACCCAGGCTTACAAGTCCTTGCACTGGTTTATTGGGAAGGCCCATGTCAGAGGATTGCTAAGTAAAGCACATTACGTAAGGCTGCCCTTTGGGGTGCTAAGGCCTGGTAACTGGGGCATATTTTCACGTCTATCAGAATGATTTCAGCATCTCCTGAGTTGTCAGTACTTCGCTGCAGAAGATGTTTTTTCTCTTCTACCACATTAAATGGGACCTTCTGTGTTTTGCTGACAGTAAAGGTGCATAAAGGTGCGCAAGTGTGATCCTTTGGGATGTCACCTGCACTTGCTGGCTTAAATCTGTTACAGTAGAAGCTCAGCAATTTGTGCCCCAGCTCTCTCCTCCACAGGAAGGATGTTTAGCTATGGAGGGGCAAGGTAGGAAACCCTGAGCAAATTTCAGTTGGCTTCTGCAGTATCAAGGGACTGAGAATCTGAACTCAAAAATCTGGTTAATCTAAAGTAAAAATTAGGGAATTATATTCCCATTTGGAAAGTACATTAAAGTACAGGCAAACCTGCTGTCCTCCTGCTGGTTCATCTTCCTGCCTTTGCTGTTCCTTTGTACAATGAAAGCTTTTGAAGGTGGGGTGCACCTGAGGTACAGTTTTATTCAGGGCACAACAGGCCCATTGCCTGGTGTGGGGGGATTGCTTTCACTGGATAGAAGCAAAACCTTTGGAAATGATGGACATTTTAGAAATGATGTTTGCTTTAGGTTCTTGCCTCTCGTGGGCTGAGCTGGCGTGGTTCCGGGCAGGTCTCATCCCGGGGCAGGGGGTTTGCCCACCTTCCAGGCTGGAAGAGCTCCAGGTACAGCCTCTCCCACAGGCACATTGGCTTCCTTGAAGAGGACAAGACAGAGAAAGCTGAACTTTATCCTAATCTGCTTTTTAGAAGCACTGATGTGCTCATGTCTAGCTGGAAGTATTTGCCTCTGAAATGACTGACTGGCATTCCCCAGCATGTGACTGTCCCTGAGATGGGCAACATGGGCAAGGAAATGCCTGAAATGTCTGCAACCTGCAGCCCTTTGGGTGACCCATGGGTGCCCACTACCCTCTGCAAGCTGAGGAAACTGTCTGTAACCTCTTCATTGCCTGTCTTTTACTTTGAGCCTCTGTCTTGTTTTTCTCAAGACTTATATCCATCACTCCAGGTGACTGGATAAATTCTCACAGCAGAGGAAACCCTTACTAATACAAGTCTGCTGACGTGTCTGATCTCCATTTCCACCCTGACCTTTTTGTTCCTAATTCCCTCTTAAAGCTGTTTTATTCCTAGGTAGGTAACAGCAGCTGCTCTGGGCTGTGTAACAGGAGTGCAGGCTCAGACTGCTCAGTGTACGCTGCAAATTCACATTAACACTGTGAGATAAATTCACATTAACACTGTGAGCTGCTGCTGTGAAGGGCTCTGTCCATCCCTTACAAATCTGACTTTTCAAGGAGTTATTTTAAAAAATGAGTGTATGTGAAGAAGCCTCGTCGTTAAGCATGCTTGACCACTTACTTTTATCTGAAGTTTGATTCATCTATTCCATTAGGGACCCTACTTATTTCTGGAATGGGTTTCAAACCAACTGAACTCCAGTTTCCTTTAAAACATCGAGAGCCCTTCAGTTGTGTCAAAGTTTGTAACAAGTTGCTGTGAAGAGGAAACACAATCCATAGAAAAAACACCGTCCCACTGACTTGTGAAACGCTGAAGAATTATGTTCATCTCAAATTTACTCAGCACCATTACTGGAATGGACTGAAATAATAACGAATAGGAGGCAGGTGCCCGGGTGCCCATAAAAATCCCAATCCTCTGGATGTCTCGCAGGATAACAGCCCTGTGACAGGCGGCCCCGCCCGCGGGCGACACCGCGCCGGGACAGCGGCGGGAGGGAGGCGACACGGAGGGGAGCCTGGGGAGACTCCAGCCCGGCCCAGTCCGGAGGGACCAGCACCGACCCCCAGCCCAGCCCTGGCGGCAGCTGCGGCTGCCACAGCACTCGGCCAGAGAGGACACCAGGGTGACACCGCAGGTGAGCGCTGGGTACCTGCTCCGGACCTGGAGCCGGAATTGCTGTGTTTGAGCTCCGTGTGATCACCGTCACAGGGCAGGAGAGGTGGGGGGACAGACCCCGTGGGGGGACAGACGCTGCGGAGGGACAGACCCCACTGAGGGACAGACCCTGGGAGCTTCATTCCTGCAGAAAGGGGAGCTCAGTGACTCTTCTGTGCAATCGCAGGATTCATGGAACAAGTGGGGGTGAAAGGAGAGAGATGCCCTCTCTTTCTCCGTTTTTCTCTATTTCCATGTTTTTCTGTATTTCTTGGGTTTTTTTATTTATTTCTGGTTTTTGCTTTATTTCCATTTTCTGGAGGGGGGTCTAAGCAACCTGATGTTCCCCCCCTTGGTGGGGGGGGTGGAACGAGCTGAGCTTTAAAGTCCCTTCCAACCCAAACCACTCTATGATTTTATAGTTCTATGATTTAGATTATTTCTCCATTGGATGCTGACATAGTCTTCTGGCTCAAAATGACACTTATTTTATTCTGATATTTTAGTGCTGGATAAAGAGAGAGTGTGACAGTGAACAAACTTCAGAAGGAATGGGGCAGCATTCCCAGAAATGGGAGTCTCCTGGCACCTCTGTAGGTGCCAGACATTCACTGGTGCCGGCACAGGTCAGGCACTACCAGGACAGTGTTGAGATTAATTCCAGTGTCCAACACAGACAGTGGGAAGGTGACACATGCTGTAGCCTCTTGGGGTTCCAGAGAGAATTTCTTACCATTTATTTCAGTGTCAAACTTCCCAGCACATCAGGGAATGAAACATTAAAACAGCTGCTCAGGCCAGGATGGGGCTTGTTTCATCTGTCACCACTGGCAGATTACAACAAATCCTGTAACAACGGAAAGAACTCAGAACTGGGGGTTTGCCGTGCCTCTGGTTTGAGGCAGAGAGGGGAACAGAGATAAAGCCTTCAACCTCTGGTTGTATATTATTGTTTCATTTGCTGCATGCAGTGAGCTTTATTAACCCTCTGCATGCCTGAGGGGTGGTGTCTGTGAAGTACTCCCAACAAACCCAGTTAATTTTAGCTGGACAGGGACATTTAGGAAAGCCCGATGGCCATGTAGGGCCAAACAGAAGTGGTACAGGCACCCCTTGCTCCCTGCATTCATTAAAGCCCAGAGGGGCTTAAACCCTTGTTCTCTTCAGTGTCTCAAGGCAGGTGGAAAGTCCTGCTGGAAGGACATGTCTGGTAATAAGTAGATGTTTAATCACATCTTTGGTGAGTCTTTATTAAATGTCTGTTGCCCACTATTTTGTTTTTGTGGAAAATGGTAAGTAAATCCCAGCCCTGGGATTGGAACATGCAAGGAAGGTAGTCATGGGAGCAGCTATTACCGGGAAAAGTGGCAATGTTGGGTTTATAGGTGGCCAGGCTCCAACTGAATCCTAGACTGTGCTAGCAAACCCCTCCAGTCAGTCATGGATGCAAGCACTAAACCAATCCTGAACAAGGGAACAAAAGGAATTCTCTGTACTGTGGGAATGAGAGAGCTGATCTGCACTGTGAATGCAGAGCACTGGTGCCTCCTGCATTCCCTCCCCTTATGTTGTGTGAAGGTCCAGTGAACTGCAGTGGGTCTGACACTGGCTCTGTGTGCACACCGACAGCAGCCCTCAGCTTGCAGGTGACAGAGGGACACACTGGCACCTCAGGTGGGGAGGGAAAATAACCACAGGTTCGAGCCTGAAACAAGTCCCTTCAATTTCTTCTGGACTCTACAACGCGGATGAACTGGTGTTAAGGGACTGGAATGGGAATGGGCATCTCCCACTGAAGGGAGCAGCAAGTACTCGGTACTTGGAACATCACATTTACTTAAATTCAATTGTTGTGGGTAAGGAAGACTCACTGGGGCACTCACATGCGTGGTGTGACTGCTCCTCGTCCTGGTGCAGGGCATTCTCCTGGGAAAACCGAAATGCTCTTCTGTCACCCAGCTGGCCTCTGGCCTGATCTGAACAGACAGTGTCCCCGTACTCACACATGACCAGCACTGCCAGACTCATCTGATTTGGTGTAGTGTGTTGGGTGGTTGGAGGGCTGCAGGTACCTGTAATCTTCATTAATTTGGGCCTTTATTCCATATTCCATACCCATTTTCTTGTATAGTGTTTATGGAATTCTCATTACTGTTATGTCAAGATGGACTTGGAACACGGCCACTGAACTTTGCACATCTTCACCCATTTCGTATATGAATCTTTCTGACCCAAAGAAGCCTCCCTGCCACCACCTTCACCCTCAGCACAGTCAGGACTGGCCACTAGGCTGCAGGGAAATGGGGTGTCTTGGCTTGGTTTTTGGCCTTGGTCATTTATTTATGGACTGAAAATCCAGACAGGGTTTTGGACCTACCAGGTCTTGGTTTCCTGAGTTCTTGCCCTTTCTGAGCCATGTGGGTGCCAAAGTCTGTAGGAAGAGCTGTGCCAATTGTCACTGGTCGGAGCAGGAAGGCTTCACACCAATATTCCAAGAAGAGAATTACAGGGAAAACAGAACATTAGAAGAGTCTTGTTTCCCATTAAAACAGACTTTTAAATTAAATCTGAAATAACTGTCCTTCAGCTGTTGCCTCTTGACATTTCTTCACTGCCCTTCCTTAGGCGAATGGACTTTCTATCAGGGAAAAACGTCCCCTCTGCAGGGAAAGCGGTGCCCACTGAGCGTCCCGGCCTTGCTGTGACCTTCTGCAGGCTCCCAGTGGCACGTGGCGGCTCAGCCCTGGCACTCAGGGGTTAACAGGGCCTTGGGTGGGCGGGTGGAAAACAAGCTGTGAAATGGAAGAAGGTCAGGCTCTTGGAGGAGGTTGCTCTGTTGCAGATGGTTTTAAATTATCAGTCCCTCTGGAGGAGAGGCCCCAAGAAAACTGTAAAACCAGGGCTGGAAATGAGGTGAAGCACGATCAGGTGTGTGGGGGCAGTGAAACAGGAGCAGATGTGTCTCTCCTGGGACTTGCTAGACCCCACTGTCTGTGTAATTAGGAATTCCTCAGTTATTGAGACCCAACAGCTAAATGTGATTGGAGACTGAATACCACTGGCACTTTGTGGGGAGCAAATGCCTGGAAAGGGAGAGCACATGGGAAGAGGAACAGCAGAAATCCCTGTGGCTCTGGATAGCTCAGGCCCTCTGAGATAACTCTGCTCTTGCTGCAGCTGAGGAGAGCTGAATTCAGGTTTCAGTAGAGGCAGGTAAATGCTTCCTGTGGGAGCATTCCCAGGGCTTACCCAAAAAGTTACTGTCTTTAGAGACTTGTCTGGCAATGAGCTTTATTAAAGGTGCAGCATCCAGTCAGCAAAGTTACAGACTGCTGTCCTGGACCAGCAGGACTGATGTCTGATGTCTAAGGGAGCATCTTTGGGGTGATCATTGTCCAAAGCAGGTGAAAATGCTGTGGGAGTCCCACACTGCTAGGAAATAGTGGCTGCTACTGAGAGGATTTCCCAGCAGCTGTCCAGATTTCCCAGATCCTTGTTGTCTTATTTTCTTGGCTTGTCAAATGGTTCATATTTGACTTTGTAATTGCTTCTACTTTCTACTTTTATATCACTGCAAAGGTAACAGGGGATGTAGAACTGAAGGATCTTAGCCCAGGCATCAGTTTGAGCAATTCCATTTTCTTCTGTTGACATGGTTTTCTCATGAACTGGGAAGGTTTAAACACTGTCACCAGCAGCAATGGTTGAAAAGAAAGAAGGAATGAACAAAATTACTCCAGAATTTCATTTTCATATTTATCTTTTAAATTGTTGGTTGAAATGGCGATTCCCAGCTCTGCAGGGGAGAAGTTTTTGATACTGGATGAGAATCTTCTTTCTCAGACTAGTGGAAATGGTGCTCTTTGTGGTTCTTCTGTCTTGATGCAATCTAACAGGAGTCTAAGCTGTGACACCAAGGGTTTTCTGTGTGTTCTCTTCCCATTAGCCTCAGAGTTTAAAATTATCATCTTCTCACAGGAAAGCCTTGTTCTGGTTCTGCCAGCCCAGCCAGCCTGTGAACCATGGCCATCACAGTAAAAACACTTCTCTTGCCACCTTCTGGAGCCAGCCTTTCCTCTTTTAAACATGAGATTTAATGAGAGTTTATTCACCCAATGCAAAGGACAGCAATGACTGTGGGCTCTCAGGCCAAAGTGAGTGAAAGCAGCCTTCAGGCCAACCAGGTTTTGTTGCCTGAAGGTTGAGCTGCTGGGAGAAGGGGACCTGCAGTCCCTGGCCATCTCTGTGAATGTCAGGAACTAAGTAAATGTCCCTCTGCTTCAGGGGAGCTTTCTGAGCAGAGGAAGGAAGGTTTACAAGTTGCAAGGGCAGACCAGAAGCAAAAGATTTGGAGTCACAAGCACTTGTACTTCTCGGGTAAACCTGTCCATGGAAATCACAGATCCCAGAGTGCTTTGGGTTGGAAGAGAACTTGAAGATCATCTAATTCCAACTCCCTGCCATGGGCAGGGAATCTTCCACTAGTGGAATAAGTGGCCTTGTTGCTGCTCATGGGAAAGGGATCAGCCCGTGGCTGTGTTGGAAGGAAAGGAGCAAACTAAAGTGTGTCTTTTGGCTGTAGCAGTGAAGCTCTTCTAGAGCTGGATTTCTTTCAGGCCTCTTGGAATAGCACAGACTGAGGGACTCTTCTGCTGAGGCCCAAGCCGAGGTATGGTTGACCCATACATAGATGCAATAATTCACTGGTTTTACTTCTCTGCTAAGGAACTGTGAGATCTCCTTCGGGCTCGTGGCCTCTGAGAACCCATCTGCTGGTGTGTCCTACACAACCTGGTGTACAGCCTGTCCTTTCCTTGGATCTGCACAAGTGTTTGTCCTTCTTTGAGGCACAAGGTCTTGCATTGGGGATGCAGCGTGGCCTTGACTGATGGTCGCATCTGGCCAGGCTGGCCCCAGCCGTGGCCAGCCTTGCCAAAGGCTCCAGGGCACCTCCCCTGGGCTGGGGGAGTGTGGGGCTATAATGAGCCCCCAGGGCTACTCCAGCTCAGTGTGGAGACACCTGGCAGCTCCTGAGCACAACCTCACCTTCTGTGAGAGTGGAGAGGTGTGAGGGGGACAACAGTTTGCTGTTTCTTTTGCCATTTAATGACATTTACGCCAGACTGATAAGGGGCTTATCTTCCTTCTCACAGGTCATTGATATCTGGGACCAGGGGACCCGCTGGACAGCTATGAAGAGCTCTGTGCTCTGAGTGAACACCGTGGACCCGGAGATGCAGAAGTGACTTCCAGAGGATCATCTCAGAAGCTCAGCCTGTAGGGTGGTGAGTTTGGCCATGCCACCACTGATTTGTGTGGGGGTGATGCAGAGCTGGGAGTGGGAAGTGACACCTTTGTTGTCACACTGAATGTGGCTTTGTGTTGCAGTAGGTCTGGAAATGGTTGTAAACGTTGTGGGAGTAGTGGGCTCCTGTAGGGTACACTGATTCCCCTGCATTTCCCTGGGAAGATGCCGGGCTGTTGAAGATCTGCTGTCATTGTCCCTTGGACCGGGCAGGGGACTCATGGCACAGATACACTGGGGTTCCTAAGGGTTTTTATCCTGGACTCATCCTATTCTTGGAATAGTGAGTAGAAATACGTTATCTTTCTTTCCTGGCAGTGAGACTCTGTTGTGTTTGCTGTGATACTTGCTGTAAATCTATTGTCTGTATCAAAGTCTGTTTCTGTTATGAAAAATCTGTGGGAGTGTTGTGGCCATGGAAAGGCACAGACTGACTGGTTCCCTGCTGCTCCAAAGGGACGTGGATTCACTGTCCTGCTCACTGGTGGGGCTTAGTGGCTTTTGCTCCCTTAAAAAATACGGATGGTGTCTCCTCTTGGCCTTTGGTATCAGCGCCACTTTCATACCTAAATGGGTCCAGGGTATCTGGTTTGTGTGTCTGTGGACCCTGAGCAAGCACTTAGGTCGTGTTCATAATCCCTGGGGCAGAGGAGAAGATCAGGTCAGGTATAGATTTACCAAAGGGATAAGTCACACAAAATCTGATCCTTGGGCATTCCTCCCCACTCTGCACAAGACCTCCATTCATCACTGGAGAGCTTGTGACGTTCCCCCTCTGTGACCTGCTCAGAAGTTTTCATGAAGTTTCCCTCTGCAGTTCGTTGGCCTTCAGTTCTGTGGTTCTAACCAAAGCATTTGAAATTTTCCTTTAAAATTCATCTGAAATGGGAAAACTCAAGCTCAAAAGATTACTTCAAGTTAACAAAAACCCACAGAAAGCCAACACAAAACTAAAAGAGAAATTTTAGGTGAAATATACCCGCTGAGTATCTGGATCTCTGGGGTAAAGCACAGCTAGAATTTGACTGAGCACACAACAATTTGGTATTTTGTTTAGAACATTTTCTGGGTTAGGACTGCCCTGATTTTCATGATTTACAAAGAGAAATTCAGAGAGAATTACAAAGAGAAAAGCTTTGTTAGGGCAGGGTCAGGCTGGAGGTCAGGGAAAGGTTCTTCCCCCTCTGGGGTGATGCTGGGCACTGCCCAGGCTCCCCAGGGAATGAATGGGCACGGCCCCAAGGCTGCCAGAGCTCCAGGAGCGTTTGGACACCACTCCCAGGGATGCCCAGGGTGGGATTGTTGGGGTGTCTGTGCAGGGCCAGGGGCTGGACTGGATGACCTTGTGGGTCCCTTCCAGCTCAGGATACTCCATGATTATATGCTTCTATGAAACAGAACGCTGCCTCTGTTGCTGATTATTTTATTATTACTGGTTTAGGTCTGTGCTAATGTCCCCGCTGTGTCTGTGCTTGTGCAATGCCCGTGGCACATCCTGAGCCTCTGCACCCATCCCCTCCCCATGAACCACCCACTGCCTGTCACTTCCCTACAGGTTTGGCTAATTTTGCTCACCAGTCTGCCAGCAATTATGTCACATCTTGTCTGTGTATTGCACTGTCTGAAGCCCATAAATAAGTCCTTGTGACACCCCCAATACCTACAGATCCTCTGACTCCCAAATGTTTTTCTTATTCACTCAGCTGATTTATGGCCCCAGCAATGGTGTCCAGTCATGCTCACAGGGAATGGGCTCTTGCTCTGTCTCATCCAGACAGATTGATGGACACACAGGATGAAGGGCACCCTCCCACCCTGCCAGGCTTGCTGCTTTATTTTGGGACATTAAAAATGTTGTCAGTAGCCAAGGGCTTGCTCCAGCTCTGTGCTCAAAGCCGTGGAAGCTTTGCCTCTGTCCCCAGTGGGGATGTCCCTGCAGCTGCAAAGCAGACAGACTTCTGCCTGGGATGAGGAATGGCCAACTGGATACCTGAGCAAGGCTAATGTGTGACAGGGATGTGTTTTACAGAGAAGTGAGAGTGTTGAGCTGCTTCCAGTGTCACGCAGTTGTGCTGGGGGAGTTGGTCAGCAGCATATACCTGGGGAGGGGTGACTCCCTCTTGGAAGCATTTATTCCATTGAATAAATCATCCTCATGAGGACACCAGTGTTTCAAGCACCTGTGAGTGAAGATATGAATTACACTAAGACAATTTTTGGAAGGCTTTTGCTGTCTCATTTTAAAAATTCTGTGATTTCTTTTTCTAGATTGAACTGGAGTCAGAACAAAAGCATGGTCATTCATGTAACAAGGGAGTAGAAATTTTACAAGTAAGCAGTGATAGAGTTTAATGACTGTGCCAACCAGGGTGTTATTTTCTGGTCCTTATTTAATACATAAGACACTGGAAAATGCAACATGATTGGATTCAT
The DNA here is from genome assembly GCA_013398055.1 of Ifrita kowaldi. Taxonomy (NCBI): domain Eukaryota; kingdom Metazoa; phylum Chordata; class Aves; order Passeriformes; family Cinclosomatidae; genus Ifrita; species Ifrita kowaldi. Next base: position 14,305 of record VZRS01004859.1, on the reverse strand, counting down.
TACACTGAAGGAATGTTCCCTTCATATCCAGCACTGTTATTTTAACCCTGCAATCAATGTGCGACATTAACATGCTTCCTTCTCATTCTCCAGAAGTCAGGAATTCACAGGAGTTTAAGGACTCACAGGAGCTTATTTTTAATCCAAGTGAATTTCTGAAATCTTTGAGACTCTGTAAACTCAGCAGTTTATACATAGTGCACAGAGTGCATGTTGTGCACTGAGAGATGGGGCCTGTTACTGCCTGTACAAATATTGTCAGTATTTGGGGGTTTTACCAAACTAAATTTGAATTTAGCCCTCTCTCAGCAGTTTCTAGTTATAGTAACACATGTCCACTGTCACACCAGGCTGAGAATGAAACATTCTGACATTAAACATTTGGAGATGGAAGGAAAGGCTTTGGAGCTGAATTTGGACCATGTTCCTGTTTCAGGGTGAGCTGCTTCCTCACCACTGCCCAGCGTGGAGGAAAGGAGTCAGGAGTAGCAAAGAATAAATGCAAGCGTAACATAAACAGAGCTTAGGGGAAAGCTGCTGCAAGCTGGTGTCAGGTGATCCTGTTTGGTGAGTGTTGTGAGCATCAGGCATTCCAGCTCCAGGAGTGGTGACATGTTTAGGAAGATACAAGAGGCAATAGGGGATTATGTTTGTTGTTAATATGGTTCAGTACTTTGGAGGACAAATTAAATCCGTAAGAGGGTGATCAAGAGCCTCTCAAAATCTCAACCATTCACTGTGCAATGCCCTGCCCAGGGCAGGACAGGGTGCCCTGGAATCAGCTTCTTTTCCGTTCAGCTTTGTGGTTTTTTCTTCCCACAAGCTCTTTATTCCTTTCATTCCCAAGTTTTAAGACATCTCCCAAGGGTTTACAGAAGTGACTGTGTGATGTGCCAGACAAACAGAACATAGATGAAATGCAAACCCCTTGTTGTGGTGGGAGCAGCAGAGGTCACCCAGATCAGGCCCGGAGGGGACAGCAGAGAGGGCTTGGCTGCTGCTCACACAGCCCTGTTCCATTTCCCAGTGCTGTTGTCTTGCAGGCCAGGGAGGCTCACAGAGACGTCAATTATTGCAGAGATTTGTAGAGTGTGCAGACCCGCAAAACAAGGTTTGTGGTAAGGACAAAGTGGAGCCAGTGATTTGTTGTAGGGAGGTGTCTGTGGCTCTTCGCAGCTGCTGAGTAATGGCAAAACTCATTTTGGTTCAGAAGCTGACCCAGAGGTACTGTGAGTGACACTCTCTTTGGCCGGGCTATGGGATATCCAGCACAAATTATTTTTGTTCACTAAGTTGTCTCTTACCTTTAGCTGAAACAAATTCTCACCCAGACAATGCAGCTTGGAGTTGAATGTGTGACAAGGAGGTGTTGGGGTCATCCCCCACGTTTTCATCAGGTGCCAGGTGCCAGAGCTCAGCTGGATGAATGCCTGGTGTAGGTGTGCTCCCAAAGTCCCTGTGCCTTTCGAAACTGATGGAAGTTGCATGTTCCCATGTCCCTCTGTTGATGGAAGGAGTGCAGAGGGTAAACAGAGAGCCAGCACTAATGCCACAGGCAATCCAATCTAATTGCTCTTTCAGAGCTGCAGTAACTCTATAGTTCCTGAGCATCTCTCATGTGACAGGGAATCTGCCTTCCCAGCTTTCTGCAAGGCAGGGATGTGTTACATTACACACTGTCCAATTTAAAATACAGGGAAAGAGACTCCTTTGGCAGAAGGTCCCCTGAGTGATCCACAACAATAACTCCTTAATGCCAAGCTCACACTTCACCATTCCCTTCTAAAGGCTTCTTGTCTGCTCTCAGGTCTGTTGCTAATTTAACCAAGCTAATTGAGATCAGGATGTACCTCTGCTCCATGCCCCAGTTTAGACATCCATCTCTGTGGTTTTCTTCTCAGCAACTGCTCTTGCCATCCATCAGAACCCACCACGTGAGTGCCATGTGGTGAATGTTTGCCTGAAACATGAGAGGAGGTCTTTAGAGGAAAGCCAGGTGACACAGAGGGATGCTGCTGGATGTGTACATTTTCCATTCAGCCCTGCTAATCATCCTCATACCCAGGCTGTGTTGGGCATGAGAGGCTGATTGGCAGGTCTGTCTCTACTGGGCTGCAAGGATGTGGCAAGTGAGGAAGGGCAAACTGCGTCACTAAAGGGCGCAGTGTTAAGGTCTGTCCTTTCCCTTGTGAACTGTAAATAATGAAATTCTTTGTCTTTTTTAAAGGAGAACTTGTAATCTGCTTGTGCTGACCCCAGAAAACTGAGCAAAGCATCATGAGCAGCCATCAGACAGGTGAGAGATCAGACACAGCTCTGGGGAACCCCGGGGAATAACCCCAGCTTGCTTCTCTAGCTTGGGGATGGCAGGGACTGACCCACCAGCTCCTGAATTGGCAGTGGGGCCTTTCTCATGCCAGATTTTGTATTTGGAACAAGAACTGATGCAAAGCTTTCGCTGTCCAAACCATTGCTGGAGCTGTGAGCTGAGATGGTCCTGGATTAGGGCTTCGATTGCAGAATTTCCCACTTGGACACAACTTTGGCAAAGCCACCACAAAATCCCACACCTTAATGCCCATGCCTTGGGACACATTTACAGCCTGTGGCACTGGAATGGGTGGGACCTTTGTGGTCAAAGAGGAGCTGAGCAAGAGCAGTTACTGCTCTGCAGGAGGCAATGCAAACTGAGAGATTCTTTCTGAAGGACAAACATGTTAATTGAATTTTTTTTTTCTTGCCTTTCTAGTAAAAATCTTCAAGAAATCTTCCATCCCCGGAGTTGTTATCACCCAGTTTGTGAATGATGTTCCACAAGGATGCAGTACACCTGATTTTGAGAAGAAACCACTCACTCTGACACTGCAGGAAGGTGAGACTTGACAAACAGGCAAAGCCACAGACCTGGAGGTTTGACTCCATGTCCCACCTACATGAAAAAATTATCATGATTAAATCAAGCGAGTTTCTAAAGTGATTTGACATGACCAGAAAAAAAGTGTTGTGTGGCCAAAGTCCTTGTTACACTGATGAAAATTCCATCAGTACCCACAAAGGTCTCCTGAGTTGTCACTATGTGTGTGCAAGACCATAATCTGGTTCTTATGTGTACAGCAAATCCTGTGAATTCTACAGAAAGCTCTCACAGTAAAGATTTTGCAGCAAAAGATTAAGCACATTGAAAAAGTTGTTGATTTTTTTTTTGTTTTCCTGTTGAAATAACTTGTGCTTAGCACGAAAATCAGCTGCTTTTTAAAGTAGGATACACTGACTGCAGGTGCTATTTAGGCTATAGCAGCCTTCCAGTGCCTAAAGGGGCTCCAGGAGAGAAGGACAAGGGCCTAGAGGGACAGGACAAAGGGGAATGGCTTCCCACTGCCAGAGGGCAGGGAGAGATGGGATATTGGGAAGGAATTCTCCCTGTGAGGGTGGGGAGGCCCTGGCACAGGGTGCCCAGAGCTGCTGTGGCTGCCCCATCCCTGGAAGTGTCCAAGGCCAGGTTGGATGGGGGTTGGAGCAGCCTGGGACCGTGGAAGGTGTCCCTGCCCATGGCAGGGGGGGGAATCAGATGGACTTTGAGGTCCCTCCTACCCAGGCCATTCCATGGTTCTGTGATGATTCTATAAGGAACAACATAAGGATCTTGCACAGAGCACAGAGCAGGCAGCTGATGAGCCAAGAACTGGAATCAGTGAAGAGCCTCCCAGGGGTCTCTCTGCACCTGCAGAGAATTCTTTTGTTTTTTCTTTTTTGTTGGTGTGGAGTAGCCTGAGAACATCGTGTAGCTTCTCTTCCCTGCCAGCATTGAACCAGCAGCCTGGATTTTGGTGTTCCACACTCACCTGTGAATTTCCAGGAGCCACTGAAGTTTTATGAAGGAGCACAGTGGCCTCTAGTGGAACCTGTCCCTCTTCCTCCTCCTTCACCTGCACGTTTCAGGCATTAATCAAGGCCCCTGGCTAAGTTTTCACCTGTCTAAATTTTCATCTGTGTATATTTTCCAAGTTACTTCACTTTCAGCAGGTTCTTTGCAGTTTCTGTACAAACTGGTTGTGCATTCAGGTTGGTCACTGCAAGTCTGTGTCTGTGCAGAGGCACCGTGAGGGCCTTTAATTCTGTCATCATCACCCCACTGTGTTCAGTGCATGGCTGAGCTGATTCTCTAGGCCGGGTAGCCTGTGACACATGGCAAGCGTGGGAAGCAGCCAAAGTGGCTAAAATGTAACACAGGGATAATCAGCTGGAATCAGACTTTAATAAGAGATAGCACTGCAATCTCAAAGGCTGGAAAAGGCCTTTTGATAAGGATCTGTTGGCAGGAACTTGTTCCATCAAATAAGCTTGGTGGTGGTGACTGCAGAAAGGTGTGGGAAATATTGCCAGACTTTCCAGGGAGAATATTTAACAGTGTTGGTCACCTGAAGACCAAGAGTATTAAAAAAAAGAGAGAGTGATCATTTCCAGCCTGAGCTGTGTCCATGGATAACTCACCTCCATTTCTATTCCCACTCACCCACACGAGTCACTTCTCTGACTTGCTTCCCAGTGTACCCTGTGGTCTGGAGCCTTTTGGAGAAGAGGTTTGTACTGGGCAGTGGGAAAGCTCTTGGAGATTTCTGTGGTGGGCTGCAAAGTACTCAGGTTCCTGGGGAGCAGGGATGAAGGACATGAACCCCCTTCTCTTCTTCCTCCCTGTCTCTTCAAACAGCAGAGCCTGGTGGGTTTGGAGTGCAAGGTGGTGCCAGTTAAAGACTGGAGAAGCAGTGGGATTTGATGGAGAATATGTGTGATGAGGAGGGGTTTGGACATTTCATGGGTCAAAAGCAAGTCTGGGTTGAACTTGCTGTTGGGCTGCTGATTTCAGTGATGGTCAGAGATGTCAGCAGCCACGTCTGGCAGGTCAACACGATGTTTTAAAGGCCTTTTATGATTGAATACAGACAAAACCTGAATTATTGATGTGCAAAAGAAGAAGTTATCATTATTTTTGAAGAATGTTTCTGCATAAAATAACAGAAATTACTCACTCTGGGGATCACTCTTGATAAAATAAGGGGCCAGGCCTGAGAGTCCTCATATTCAAGCCTGTCTTAAATAACTAATTTCTTGCCTCTTTTCAAAGGTAAAAATGCCGTTTTCAGAGCTGTGGTCAAAGGTGTCCCAGCCCCTGAGGTGAAATGGTCACGTACACAGAAAGGAATGGATGATCCTGCCAAATATGAAATGTCCTTCAATAGTGCTACAAATGAATTCATTCTGCAGGTAAAGACCAGATATTTCAGAAAGGACTTGTGGAACTGAGAGAAATGGACAGGAAAAACCTGCAGTGGGATGAGGGGAAGCAGAGGGGCAGCTCCAATCTCTGCTCTCTGTGAGCAGGGACAGGACCCAGGGAAGGGCTGGAGCTGTGCCAGGGCAGGGTCAGGCTGGAGATCAGGGAAAGGTTCTTCCCCCAGAGGCTGCTGGGCACTGCCCAGGCTCCCCAGGGAATGAATGGGCACGGCCCCGAAGCTGCCAGAGCTCCAGGAGCGTTTGGACAACACTCTCAGGGACAGACTGGGATTGTTGGGGTGTCCTATCCAGGAACTGGACTGGGTGATCCTGGGGGTCCCTTCAAACTCAGGATATTGCATGATTCTACATATCCCCAGCTCTGAGATAACACAAAGATAAGCAAACAAAGCTTTTTAGAGCCCTTCTGGGAACAGAAGAAGGCTCTGAGGTGCCACTGAGTAGCTGCTTTATGAGAAGCTGAAGGTGAACTGAACCCCAGCCCTTTCTGTGAGCAGTTTCTGTGCTTTCCATTTGAAGATCAAGAGCCTGGTTCTGGATGACAGTGATCTGTATCGCTGCTGTGCTGTCAATGCCTACGGAGAGGCCTCATGCTCTGCTGGCCTCAGGATCATCCAAGGTAGGACTGGCAGCTCTGGGCTCCACAGGCCCCGTGGTCCCAGGCAGTGGCTTGGCTGTTCCCTGGGTTGGGTGTCCAGGACTTGGGGTGTTCGTGGTGCGAAGGTCTGGTATTCCCCTCGCTGAGGACTGGAAATCTTTTGGTGGCTCCCTGACATCGTGAGCTTTAAGGCAAGAGGGAAAAAAGGGGAATTGTGCTCACTGCACTGGTCCATAATCAGACACCCTGGATTTAGTGCTGAACTGCCTCAATCCTTTCTTTACGTTGTTGAACAAATCAATCCTTTGGGAGGGATCCATCCCTCTGCAGCTGTCTCTGGACCTCATTCCTGCTTCCCTTTACAGTCAGTGCAGAGAAATGGGCACTTTGTGGGTCAGATATAACTGATATTCTTTGACTCCACTCGAGCAGAAGATGGATTATATTGGAAGTGTCCATGTCACCTCTGTGCCTTTCCCGTAAGTTTAGAAGGCACCTATCTGCAGTTGCCATATCCACCTTGGCTCCCCATCTCTAAAACAAGATGTTGATATTTTCTCCCATTGCTTAGTCCATAGAATTGGTAGGGCAAAAATGCTCTCCTCCTCTGTGTGGAGTCTCTAGCAAGCACTGAGTCAATGGCAATAGAAATATCATCTTTATAGATGGAGATTACTGGGAGCAAGTGTCAGAATGACAAGGAAATCCAAACTGGGATTCCCTCTTGCACTGGTAACAGATACAGTGGTTTCATGACTCATTGTTTCACTGCTGTTAATCTCATCTTGTTCATCCTATGGCTTGTTTTCCTTCTGTTTTCTCTTATAAATGATCAGTTGGCTTTAAGAAGAAGGCGAAATATGTTCCCGTTCATGCTGCTGATGGTAAGTTAAAGATCTATATGTGTATTATATTATTGGGAGGCAGAGTTAATAATACTCTGTCTGCCACACTATTACTACCCCAAACTTGTAAAGACTGGAGTAAGAGAAGGATTAATGAGCCTCTAATGTTCTGTCATCTCCGTCTGCTTGCTCTTTACCATTCGCTAAAGTGATGATTTTAGACACAGCTTTGAGCTGTTTTAATTAATGATTGTGGAATCATTAGAAAAGGAAAAAGGGATTTGGAGATGCCAAACACAGCTGGATCAAACATGTTAACATGGCTGAAAATAGTGGGTCTCTAGAGGGAAGCCCCTTAGGGAGAGAATTTCACTGGCACTCAAAGGATGAGCATGGCAGTGAGAGCTGACTAAGTTTCATTACAGTTTTTTGGTAAAGTGTGAAAAAACACCAGAGGAAAAGAGCTCAGCAGAATGACCTCTTGTCTGTGGCTATTCTGCATTACCTTCTTTGGGGAGATATATTTCACAGTGCTGGGTATGTGACTGTTTGTTGTTTCCCCCACTCTTGTAACAGAGCTCAGGAAGACACTCCTGGAGTCCAAGAAGCTGCTGAGGAAGAGGTAAGGCTCTGGAGTGAGGGCCATGCTCCCATTTCTGGATGTTTCTTGGTGGTAGGGGACAGCTCCAGAGACCTTCAGGGCAGCACTTCTTGTGTCCAAAGTTGTGGTGAGATTCCCTATGGAGAGACAGGCCAGAACAGCTTGGCACTGCCCGTGGGGCTGAGATGAACACAAGGTTCCAGCCTCATTTTCAGGGGTATTTCCTCTGCACCACGAGGTTCTGACTGGGCAGCTGTGTTTCTCTGCTTCCCTGTGTTTAGCTCACGAGTAGCTTCCTGTCTAAAGGACAACTCTTCATGCACTGCTCTGCTGGCTGCCCCGGGGCCGAGCCCTGGCTCCCAGCCCAGCTGCACTGCCAGGTGCACAGGGCACAGTCCTTCCTGTCCCAGGTGGGAAACTGTAAGGATTGCCTGCTGAGAATGATCTCTGTGCAGAATCCTGAACTGTGCTAGGCACTTACCTGTGCCAGAGCCTCTTCAGCAGTGTGGAAGCTGTTCCCTGGCACCATTTAATTTGTAGTATAGATGCAGAAAACCCGCTCTGGAAGAGTCACAGTCTTTCCTGCCTGCACCTATGGGGCCAAGTGAGCTACAGGAATGAGGGAGAGAGATGGAAGAGAACTAGGGATAGAAAAGCAGGACATCTTGTTGTCTGTCAAAATGTCTGAATGTTTCCACCCCTGGTTCTCAGGGTCGTAGCACCAAAACCAAAGCCCCTGGACAAAGAAGCTGTGTGGCAGCTGTTGCTGCATGCAGATAAGAGAGATTATGAGAAAATCTGTATGAAATATGGAATTGTTGACTTCCGTGGGATGCTGAGGAAGCTGCAGGAGCTAAGGAAGGACACAGAGAGTGAACAAAACAAGGTAAAATAAACTGAAACTACTCATTTTTAACAAACTGCAGCTTCTGAAAACAGGCTGAAGCTTCCTAAATTGCTTTGGAGATGAAAATTTTGTTGTATGACATTGATTTATGACATTGTTCTAAAGAAGTTCCACTTCTTTACTCATGCAGGTGAAAATGCTGATGAATTTTTTGAAGCTCAGTTCACAGATTTTAGGAGATACCGACCACAGGGGTATTCAGTTGTCTCTGATAAGAATTTGGACCCCAAATTAAAAGTTCTATGTCCAAGAGTAAAAATTGGCCTTCACATACAAGGGCATGTAGAGACCTGGATGGGCAGTGTGGGAGTGACCAGGAGGCAACACATAAAAAGTAATTTATATACAGGAGGAAACTGTGGCAACTTACAGATACTGCAGCTTACTGTACCAGAACTGAGACTTACAGATACTTCTACTACATAACGTTAGAGGTAGCTCTTTAAAGTAGATTTCACATTAATTCAACAGCTTAAGAACTTCTGTCATGGCAGCTTTATCATTTACTAGGTTCTTCAATACTTATTTGCAGTTAATTCACAGTCTCAAAAACTTTGAACACATCAAAGTCAACAAGGAGGGAAATGCTACATTCAGCCTGGAGATGGAGCTGAAAAGCAGCAACAGCAACGTGTACCTGCTCAAGGTGAGGGGGATGTGTTGGGCAGCAGCAGCTCAGAGCACCCCATTCTACAGAAAAGGCTTCATCTGCTAGGCAGTGGCTGAGAGCAAATAAATGCCTTAAAGTTGTCTGTCTTTTGCAGATCCCTGCTTGGTTAGGGAGCAGTGTGGGTGTGGGGTGTTCTTTGATGGTGAATATCCCTGGGGATTTGTAGATCCAGGTACAGGGGATGCAGTCAGTTACTGACATCCTTGTGACTTCAGGATATTCATAGAACAGTTTGAGTTGGAAGGGACCTTTTAAAGGTCAAGGGCCCTTAAAACTCATCTCATCCCACCCCTGCCATGGGCAGGGACACCTTCCACTGGCCCAGGTTGCTCCAAGCCCCATCCAGCCTGACCTTGGACACTTCCAGGGATCCAGGGGCAGCCCCAGCTTCTCTGGGCACCCTGTGCCAGAGCCTCACCACTCTCATGGGAAAAAGCTACTTTCTTATATCTAACCTGACCCTTCTTCAGTTTAAGACCATCACCCCAACAGTGTCTTTCAGGCTGCAGAAATCCTGCAGTTTCATATAAATTTTATTCACTTTCTCAAGTGTGTTATTGGCCTATAACTCCCTCTGTGAAAGAAGAACTCAGAGATGTAAAACATCCCCTCTAGATCCATAGGCCCCCGGATAGGATCCGCAGGTGCTCAGTGCTGGGCATGTTTTTCTGAAAGATACTTTTTAGTCAAATTGTCGTTAGAGGCTTTAATGCAGGGGAAATCAGAATTCCCTGAAGGGAAGGACACACTAACTATGAATCTTCTGGATCAAATGTATGACATGAATTCTATGAACCACAATTTGGAGAATGTAACCCATGTGTGCTACACAAAGTGGTGAACTCTCCCGCTCATCCAGCTATGAGGATGCTGAAATCTAAGCCAAGAAAGTGCTTTGTCTTTGTAGCTGCAATAACTGTGTACTTGTTAAGCTTCAGACCCTTATGTGGGTAGCCAAGGGCTGCTGTTTTGCTGAGTTTCAGAGCCTGGTGCCCTGCTCTGTGCAGGATTCACTGCCCAGACAGTGCCTGTGTGCTGCAAAGAGCCCTGGGCACTGTGAGGTTACTCATTCAACAAGGGGACTGTAGCACCAACCTGTCCTGATTTGTTCAAAATGCCTGGCACTGNCCCTCCCCAGGACGGCGAGCGGCTCCGGTACGGGACAGGAGACGAGTACAGGAAGCACTGCCTGAGGAGAGTTGGGAGAAGGTACCACTTCACTGTCAATGATGTGCAGCCAGAGGATGCAGGGGTGTACCAGGTCAGGGTGGAGGACATCCCCGTCTTCTCAACTGAACTGGATGCTCAAGGTAAGGAGTTCAGTTTGAGGGATGTCATGTGCAACTGTGACAAAATTTTGTCTAGGAAAATTGTGTCTAGGAGCAAGTGTGAAGCTCAGCAACTCCTGACCACTACCAAGGACTGGTTTTGTGTTGCCCAGTAAGGGCTCCTTGTCTGGCACAGGTGAAAAGGAGAAGGAGGGTGATTATGTGCTTTAGGTGCTGCATTTGCAGTCCAGGGGAGCAGGCCTGGGCTCGAGAACGGGTCTGGCTGTGGGTGACAGTGAGCACACTCCTTAACCCACCCCATATTACAGTTTGCTTCTGTAAGCTCAGAATAATAACAAACTCAATCCAAGTATTGTGCTGCAGGAACACATCAATGACTTTAAACTACCAGCACATCAATGCTGTGGGGTACCAGTGTCCCAGAAGATAATAAAGACAAAAATCAACTTTTCTGCTTTTCTGCAGAATTTGGCACAGAAGCACACCTCAGTTTTTCCTTCTTCTCATTAACCCAATGCTCAGAGGCACCACAACTTCCTGTTCTTTCCTTCCTCAGCTGTAACAGTTTTACTTGGAGCCCAGAACCAGCTGTTTCCTTCCCACAGCTCTTGGTTTCCCCTGCAGCCATCCCGGTGCGGTTCCGGCAGCCGCTCTCCGACGTGCGCTGTGCCGAGGCTGGGGACGCCGAGTTCCAGTGTGTGCTGTGCACGCCCTGCCATGAGCCCCTGTGGCTGCACAAAAGCCACCCCCTCCAGGCCAGTGACAAGCACCAGTTCTCTGTGGCACCTGATGGCCTGACCCACAAGCTGATTGTCAGGAACGTGGTGCCCTCGGACAGCGGCCTGTACACGCTCGACGCGGGACAGGGCTCCTCCAGTGCCTGGCTCCTCGTGGAGTGTGAGTGGTTGGCAGTGGGTTGTTCCCATGGTGTGTTGGCACAAAACATTCCTCTCACTGCCTGATGGCTCAGGGAGACGTTGCTCTGCTGGGAAATGAATTGCTGAGCCTCTAATTCCTAAATTATGGCTGAGAGAACTGGGGGTGTTCGGCGTGGAGAAGACGAGAGTCTAGGCAGACCTTGGAGACCTTTTCAGTGCCTAAAGGGGCTTCAGGAGAGCTGGAGAGGGACAAGGGCCTGGAGGGATAGGACCATTCCTGAGAGGGAACGGCTTCCCACTGCCAGAGGGCAGGGTTAGATGGGATATTGGGAAGAAATTCTTCCCTGTGAGGGTGGGGAGGCCCTGGCACAGGGTGCCCAGAGCAGCTGTGGCTGCTCCATCCCTGGAAGTGTCCAAGGCCAGGGGGGATGGGGCTTGGAGCACCCTGGGATAGTGGAAGGTGTCCCTGCCCATGGCAGGGGGTGGAACAGGATGAGCTTTGAGATCCCTTCCAATCCAAACCATTTTGTGATTCCATGATTCTAAATTCTCTTTGGAAAAATGAAGATCTGGTTAGACCCTCTTTCCTATTCAAATGAGACCAGCTTTTCCCCTTTTAATTAGTCCTGACAAATCGTATTGCCTTGTTTGCTCTACAGCTATAATGAAGTAGCACATTCTCCATCAGTTAGCAAAAAATTCTCCTTATTCTCCCCACATGTCTTTGAGGAAGCTGTGCCAGTGATCACAGTGCAGCAGGCAGGGGCCCAGGGAGCTTTTGATACTCTCAGTTCTACACTATCAATGCCATTCTTCTTGCTAGATAATATTTTTCATTCCCAATTAGAGGTTAAACATGCTGGAAGGAGCTCAGAGGAAGCTGGGAAGGTGGGAACACTCAGTGCAGGCACATTGACAGTCACCTGGCTCATATTTGTTTGCTTCTGAAAGGTGATTCCTTTGGTTCCCATTGACTTTGGTTTCTTTTGGGAACCTCCTGCAGCAGCAGGAAGGGTCTCTAACAAAGGCCTCTCCAAACCAATGTAGGTTTCTGAAACAAAGAAACTGCCCGTGGATTTCAGTGAGCTATGAGCTCTGATAAATTATATCCAAACTGGAAACCAAAGCAGTGAGTGACCTGCTCTCAGAACAGCCTGAATTGCGGATTAATCCAAAGCTATTCACAGATCTGGAAGCTTTGTCCTTGGGTTGGCCATCCCTAAACTAGCCATTATCCAGATGTGCAAGCTGCCTCCAGAGCAGCAAAATCCCAGTTCCAGGGTGGGAACTGATGGCTCCTCTGTGCATGGAATATTCTGTTACTCCTCCATAGCTGGAGGGAGAAGGCAGATGGAATTAATGAATGATACAATCCAAGCCCCTCTAAATCAGACCTGTCATGCTGGAAGTGTCTTTTTCTGTTATTTTTGGTTGGTTTGTTTGTTATAATGAGCATGTTTCCACTAAAAACCAATGCATTTTAACTAAAAATTATTGTCTTTAATTAACATTTTGTTGTCCGAATGTGGCATTGAAAAATTCAGGATTTGAAATTATTTTGAATTTATTTAAATATATTATGTGTGTGTGTTGTGTCCTAAAATGAAATTCAAAAAGTGCTAACACATTTTCTTTGGTTGTTGATGCAGTGCAGTGACTATTGATTTTCTGTTATTTTGTTCTCGTCTTTTTCTGTAAATTGTAAATCTGCTCCCATCAAACAATGCAACTTCAGATGCCAAAGGAAAGAGGAGACAGGATGAAGGAGAAAAGATTGAAAGGGAGACATCTGAGTGGCTGAAAGAAACAATGGCAGACAACGAAAGGGCGAGGAAGCTTCGGCGCCAAGAACAAGCTGGTGATGAAGATCATCCTTCCTTTTCTACATCCTCTGGTGTGGAGAAAACTGGCTGGTACAGAACAGGTCAAGGCAGCAGCCAAGGCAGGGGCCAAGGACACTCCATTGATCCTGATGATGGAAGCCAAAGACTTTTGGGAAAAGAGGGGCTACGTAAAACCCACATAAATGGAGAGATGGGGTCTGGGCAGTTTTCTGGAGCAGGTCTAGATGGAGACTCAGTGGCCAATGATGGCAGCATCTTTGGACTAAAAGGCTTAGGAGGCAGAAGTGGGTTAAGGGCTGTCCATGGCATGGACTCTGTCTCAGGCAGAGCAGGTCCTGGTGGTGCAGTAGGAGGGGCAGGCGAGTGGAATTCTGTGGATGGCAGAGGTGAGGGTGTGCTGGGTGCTGTTAACATTGACATGGATGATGGAGAAGGTTTGGGCTCTCAGCATGACAAGGATGGGAATTTAGGTGATGCCAGTTACAGAGCTGGTTTTGGGGGTGCTGGGAGCTTGGGTGGTGGAAGTTCTGTGCCAGATGGGCTTGATCCTGATTCAGCTGGAGTGGGAGCCAGTGTGGGTGATCTGTTCAGCAGGACTGGTCCAGGAACTGGAGCTGGGGGGAATGCTGCAGGTGCTGGAATGGCAGGAGGAATGAAGTCCCACCATGACAAGGATGGGCATCCCACTGTGGGTGATATGAATGGAGCAGGTATAAACAGAGAGGGACAAACAGGGACTCCCTATGGCAAGGATGGCCTGACACCTCATGCCAGTGGTCAGTTTGGGCAGGCAGGAAGGTCTGGCTCTCTGTATGTGCCAGGAGGCCTTACGGGTAGAGATGGGGCTATAGCTGGCGCAGGTGGCAATTCCACGGGAGAATTGGAGGCTTTATATGGTCCAGATGGTCAGGCACTGGGAGCAGGTGCTGGTGGGGCTGGTGGGGCTGGTGTAGGGGGATTTGGAGCTTCCTATGGAAAGGATGGTCGCCCAACTGGGGCTGGTGGTACTGCTGCAGGGGGACTTGGATCTCCATATGGAAAGGATGGTCTCCCAGTTGGAGCAGGTGCTGGTGGTGCTGGTGCAGCTGGTGCAGGGGGACTTGGATCTCCATATGGAAAGGATGGTCTCCCAGTTGGAGCAGGTGCTGGTGGGGCTGGTGGGGCTGGGGGAGGGGGATTTGGAGCTTCCTATGGAAAGGATGGTCGCCCAACTGGGGCTGGTGGTCCTGCTGCAGGGGGACTTGGATCTCCATATGGAAAGGATGGTCTCCCAGCTGGGGCTGGTTTTGGTGGTGCTGGTGCAGGGGGATTTGGAGCTCCCTATGGAAAGGATGGTTTCCCAGCTGGGGCTGGTGGTGCTGGTGCAGGAGGATTTGGAGAG
>VZRS01004854.1:0-190355 GCA_013398055.1 Ifrita kowaldi | reverse complement strand
GAGGGGCGGCCTGGGGGCAGGGCCGGGGTTCCCTCTGCCCTCGGCCGGCGCCCCGCTCCCCGTGCCGAGGGGCGGCCTGGGGGCAGGGCCGGGGTTCCCTCTGCCCTCGGCCGGCGCCCCGCTCCCCGTGCCGAGGGGCGGCCTGGGGGCAGGGCTGGCGGACGGGACAGCGGGAGCCGCTGATGGCCGCGCCGCTGGGCCTTTGCCGCTTCCTGGCGCGGCGGTTCCGCGGCTGCTCGCGCTGCCCTGCTCTGCTCCCTGCGGCGTCGCAGCCGTCGAGCCCGAGGTAAGGGAATGCTGTGAGCTGCGGCTGCAGCCCTGCATTTGTACTGGGTTACTTACCCGGCGGCTGGGCGGAGAGAAGCCGAATAGGATAGCATGTCTTCCCTGGGAAGCTTGTCACATCGTCCCACACAGTACTCGGGCGCTGCCTTCAGCCACCACCATCTCTCAAGGTACCAACCACCTCCTGCCAGTCACTTCTGCATTGTCTTTCGATGCCACATTTAAAAATCACTCAGAAATCTGGAAGAGCTTTTCAAAGTAATGACTTTAAATAATCTTCCTTTTCATCTGAGATTGGCAGACACTTAAGTGAAGATCAGTCCAGGATCCCAAGGGGGTGAAACAACTGTGCAACTATTTCATGTTGATCATAGTACAGACTCATAGAAATATACGTGATACGAGCCTGGCCCATGTTGCTCCTGTAGCTCTATGGGAAGACAATTGGGAGAGCCTGATTTTGTACAATGTTTGCAGTTGAGGTGTTGAAGAGCGTATACTCGTTGCTTGCATAGAGGTTGATAGCTCGGGCAAGGTTGTGAGTGGCTTCCTGTAAGCTGTCCAAACAGCACTGCCCTCTGCCTGTCTTGCTTCCTGCTTCAGTGGATGGTTTTGTTCCCAAACCCTTGCTGTATAGCCATGTAGTAACAGATGGTCATGGAAATTCCTTCATCTCTTGATGGAAATGCCAAAAGCTGCAGGACTACAGCAGTGAGGAGTGGGAAGGGCAGTTCGTGGCTTCCAGCTTCTTACATTCCTACCTGATGACGCCAGTCTATATAGTTTTGAGGCCCCCCAGGAAATTGAGACAGATGCTGAGAGATTGAAGTCCAGAGTACAGGTTTCTATTCAGGGGATAAATCTCGCAGGGAACTCTTTTGCTGTCTCGTGCATGAACCCTGATATCCTGCAATCCTGCAGTATCTTTCTCAGAGCACCCCAAAGTACTTAGCTATGTTTTTAAATGTCCCGCTGTCCTACAAGTTGGTTCAGAGTTTAAAGTTCTGGCTGACTGATGAGGGCCCCAAGGCATAGAACTAGGTTACATGATTGTTGCAAGGTCATACTAGTTTATCAGCTCCCATTTGCTGGCTTAAAACTTTGAAGGTTTTACAAAGCTTCAGAGCTTAAATCCCTTTTCAATTCTCTGGCTCTGTGATTTTCGCCTTTATTTTTTTTAATGTAAACCTATTAAATCTCCTATGGGCAGCCTTTTCTGTTTGTAAAAGATCACATAATCTAACTCATGATGGGAGGAGACTTCCAAAGCTGTACATGCTAGACAAAAATCCTGCTGAGTTTTGTGTATTTATTTAACCTCTGCAGAACCTGACACATGCAAAAAATATTTTTGTCCTATGTCTGAAAACAACAATGTGCTTGTGAACCACATGAGGATCCATTGGCCCTTCTGGTCCATTAGTTACCATGAGTTAGTGTTAAACAACATTCAAAATCAGAAAATCCTTTTAAATAAGCAAGTAATGGGTCTTAGGAAATCTCTGAATTGTTGATACTAGCTTTTGTTCCATTTGGGCATTTCTTTACTGTTTCAAGGACTGTGAGATCACCTGGAGAACATTCACCCTGGGTATGGAATGGAAGACGGTTGCGGTAAGAAGCGACGCAGATTCCCCAGGCAGTGCAAAGGAGAGCCGCTGTATGGCAAGAACCTGGCCTTTTCTAGCACTTAGCCCCTTATCAGTTGCCACAGTTTTAAGGCATAACAAACACAATTCAACCAACCACGATAATTCACCACACACCACGATGTGAGCACGCGACCGTCACGCAGCATGCTTTTCTACCCCTAATTCAGCTGTGTCTCTTTCCCACAGTCCTTTTCTACTTAGCTGAAGTAACAGGTCTGAGCCATGATTTTACAAAGGCAACAAGGCCTTCATTTTATAAGGTTTTACCTATATGCAACAGAAGACTGCTAGGAAGGCTGCAATTTCCTATTAGTACTGTTTGGTGGTGCCTTTGGGAAAGACAGTATCACCACATATCTCTTCTCGTGCATTTCTCCTATTCCCAATCATGCTGTGACTGCATCCTGCCCTGTCTTTGTATGCCAGAAGTCAAAAAAGAACAAGGGAGTAACGGAAAATCTGATACAGAAGGCAGTTGCTAAAGAATAGGGATGTAATTAATGCCAGTCGACATAGTTTTATGGAAACTAGGTCTTGTCAAACAAACTTGGTCTCAATAATGTAATCTCAAAGAATGGATTGTTAAAGGCAATTGTATAGATGTGAGGTACTTATACTTTCATAAAGCATTTGACTTAGTTCTGCATGATAGTCTGGCTAAAATTTTAGTATTACATGATATCAGTAAAGTGCCTGCTAAATGGATTAGGAATTGGTTAGTGAAGAGAGCTCAAAGGCATCATTTGTGGGAAGTATCACTGAATGAGAGAGTGTCCAGGGGATTTGGCAAGAACTGATACCAAGTTCAGTGCTATTCAACAGGTTTGTCCATGATCTGGAAGTAACTATAAACTATAGCTGAGTGTTAAGTTTTGCAATGTCACAAGATAGAGTAATAAATAATGAGAAACACTATAATATAACATGATTAGCATCACAGGGAAAGTTAATTGTAATAAAATATGTATTAGCAGTCATGTTCAAAGTAATACACTTGGGAGCAAGTACTGTATCTTTCAGTCCTCCATTCTGTAGCTTTATATTTAAAGAAAAAAGTGATCGCATTCCTTAGAGTTGACCACAGGAGCAGGAGGTGGGAGCGATCTGTAACCTACATATATGGCACTGACTGCTAGCAGAATGTCACATATAGCTCTAGTATATAGTTTTTGAAGGAAGGTAGAAAAACTGAAGAGAGCAAAGCAGAGGAACCAAGATGACTTGGAATGAGAAAATAGAGCTCAGTTAGTTTCAAAAACATTGAGAATGGTTGTGCAGAAATACCTTAATGGAGAAAAAAATGCCAGGTGCACTTTTACCCCCCCATGATCAGAGGACCCTTTCAGAACAACAGGAACCAACATCTGGAACCTAGAACAGTTTCTACTAAAACTGCTAGAGAAGTTTATATTAAAATAAGGTACATTTTTTTCAATGAACAAATATTGGAAGGACTTAAAATGATGACTTTTGTTTTGTATATCCTCAGCTGTGGATATAGTGCCTTAACGAAAGAGTCATTTTAACTCATTGTCATTGGGCTCAAAGTGTAATTTTGTAGTCTGAAATATAAAGGAGGGCATCCACGTGGTCTTCACTCCCTTAAGTATGATTCTGTGAAGTGAACACAGTGCTGAAGTTTCCTGTTGGCTCAGCATCCTCTTTGTCCTTGCATCATATGAGGTTGTAGGCAGCCTTGCTGTGTTTCGCTGTGCCAATATTCAAAAAGAGCAAACTGCATGGCCAGGTGATGTATTGTGTATAGGTATACACACACTCTGTATATGGATATAACTTGCAAAGACCCATCATTCTTCCATCCTGTGCTCCCAAGCCACGAGTGTGTTTCTAGCCATGAGAAAAAGCCTTCTGTTAACAGCTTAGGCTACGTTTCCAACCTACTGCCTTCAGTCAGCTTACTAAGTCAGGCAGCCTGCTGTATTCCAATCTTGTTTTCTGGCCCCTCCACCTACACCTAGAGCTCCTGACTGTTCTGAAGACTTTGGTCCGTACTGCTCTATTTCCCTCTTCTTCAACCTAGAATTTAGGTAGGTTGTTTCTGGCCTTATCTACTGGTAGAAGTCAGTGTGGGGAGCTGTGAAAAATGAAAAGGGTGCTAAGGAAGTCTCAGTAGGTCCAAGTAAGAAAATGCTCTGCTGTGTCGCCTTTCTTTGCACCTCTGAGTCTGCAGATCTGGGGGAGGGGCAATATTGGAAATACTCAGGGGCCTTGGACAAAAATTAATAGGCAAAGATGGGAACAGGCGCAGGAAGATATGAGATAGAGGGAGCAGAAAGAACAGTATGAGGAGGCTGATAGGAGGTCTTTCTATTAATTTTTTTTAATTAGAAGATTTCAGGAGAATAAGAAAAATTGTTTGCAGCCAAAGCTGCACTTTTGAAAACTCAGAGGCTTATGTGTCCCTCTCATGAAAGAACTGCAACACCATCCTGTTTGTTTTTCATAATGGACATTTCGTTATGTCCTCTCCTCCTGTTTTGTGCTTCCAGTGGAGTTGGGTTTGCTGAGCTGAGGCAACAGCCAGTGCTATTGTAAATACTCATGCTGCGTTCCTGACAGTACCCCTGCATTCCCACAGTGGTTGTGGCCAGGGTCAGTGACCCTTGCAACATCTGTGTGTCCTTTACCCTTGCCTTCATTCTCTGTAATGGCACTACCACTGATTTAATAGCATTAACGTTTAAGCCTTTCTCATTCTACTTTCATGGGCCCTCTTCTTTTATCTTAATTTGGCTGGAAGAAATGGCAGCTTTTCTTGCTGTTTGCTAACGAACCTGCCTAGAGCAACTTTGCAGTTGGCAAGGAAAACGATGTGTCTGTGGCACAGAGCAAAGCCTGCCAGTGTCTCTGCGGACAAAGGCTTTTTCTCAGATAAGTTTCGTGTTCTCAAATCCAATGACTTATTTTGTGAGTCATATTTTTTTCTGTTCCACATATGATTAAATCAGCGCTCTGTAAAGCTTTGTCAGAGGAAAAGAAAAATAATCTGGCTTGTAGGACAGACAGTATCGAGCTGGTCAGGATTCTTATGTGGGATACTGCAAATATTTACGGCAGAAAATCTGAACTGGACTCTTCCACAGGCTAGTGCAGCTGTAGGACTGTAGCAGCTGTAGAACTGAGCCCTTGCCAAAGAAGAACTTATTAATTCACACAGAGTAAAAAAGTTCCAACAGGAGAGACTGTTCCCAGAAGAAGAAGAAGAAATTACACCATTCAAGGTATTTAGCTATGCTGGGGAAGAGCCAAAGTCAAGTTTCAGGTCCAGAAAAGTAGACCAGGAACTCAAGCCCAAATCCTTTATATCCCGTGTAGGTTGCCTTCTACATGCAGGCTTCTGTGCTGCCCAAAGCAAATTTAGGGAGCCTTTTTGAGCAAATGTTTCCTCAAGACAGTGAATTCCTGCAAAACATGTAGATTCAACAAACCGAGTATTTCCCAACAAAGCTGGTTATGCCAAAGTCACAAGGAAAAGAACCCCACAGCCCATAAGCAGTTCTGTGGATGAGATGCTGACAAGAATGTAGAGAGGGAGATGTTAGGGAGATAATTAGATAGTTGCCCAAGCATGGGCAGACTTGTGGCAGCTGCTTAACCCATGTCTCTCTTTTGAGTTCTTGCAACTGTCTTTTGTGTTTGGGCTGCAGCACGTGGCAAGTGAACAAATTTTATTTGGAATCATAGGGAAGATTGGGAGGTTTAAATCATTCTCTACTGAATGCAGTGTGTGCCTGCAAAATACCATGCTCCCTTTGCCTATTTGCTTTCTGTGTACAGGAGGAATGGAGCTGTGTTTTGATGTGTGGTGCTTTTATGTGCAGACATGAACTTTGGGATTTTAGCTTGCATGCAGATGAATCCTGGCATTACATTTGCTCTGCTTTTCTTGTTTTCAGTGCTGTTGTTTTGGAGTGGTTCCTAGGGCTGTTTGTTTCAGATTCATGGCTGCTTCTCCTTTCTGCCCACTTGGACCAGGGCTGCTAATCAGTGCTATCAAAAGACATCTGAGTAGATATTTAATTCACCACCTTACTCTTCCTAGAATTATTGTTGTGCTTGCTTGTAACTGGAAGGATGTGTTCTCTCCAGACCCTTGGTACTGCATCATGTAAGTGCAAGGTCACTTCTACAGCACTGGTTTTCATCCAGCTCCACGACTGCTTGTAAAGCATTCTGTAATAACTGCTTGGCCTTTGGAGTGAGATAGTCCCAGTCTATTGCCAGTGGACATCTGGATCAGAGTCATGGCTGGCATTGACCAGCCCCCTTGACAGTAGTCTTGGCAAAGAAGCCAGGAGTTGCACAGACCATTAGATAATTAGAATCTACTGCAGTGAATTGCAATCAAGGAGCCTAAAGAAATGGATGCAGAGGGTCCTCTTGCACTCATAGAAGTAGTAAGTCCAAAGGAGTAAAACTGGCTCTGAAAATGTTGTTTTCTCTGACACAAACCCCGGTGTGTATTGCAAGCTTTTGCTGAGTTTCCTGACCAACTACTATCTACTTCTGGTGGGACTTGCAAAGCAGAGGGTTTATAGGAGACAGGCCTGGGTCTTTGTGTGGCTTGTTCACCATCCATACAATGGTTAAATGTTTCAATTGCAGAGTTTTCTATTGCTAGTTGAGGAATCAGAGAGAGTATAGTTCTAAAGTCTAAGCTGAACTTTAAGGTCTCTTTTCTCTGTTCTCCAGGTTGAGCACAAAAGAGTGGAGGGTTTTATAAGTCTGAAAATCTGACACTGAAGTTGTTGTTCTTCTAAGGAAAAAAAGGGGATGGGAATTGATCATAGCATCTATAGTCAACCTTTTTTATTTTGCCAGTACTTTTAGTGAGAAATCTCAACCTTTTCCATTTCCCCTCTGCTCTCTTGCTCTCATGTGAAAGTGAACCAGACTCATAGCTGGGCCTACACACTTAGAGAAGTTTGAAACTAACATTGTAAAGTGAAGCTGGATTTTCTTTAAATATTTCCTTTTAGCAAAGACATTCCTAAATCAGAGGTGTTTGTGTCTATTTTTTGTAGCTCCTCTGATAAACTGTGATGAAATACAAAGTCCCTAGTCAGCAACAGCCTGTCTGAATAGCCTTGAATGAGGCTTTGGTGTAGAGTGTTTTAAGCCTTTGTCTTCATAATCAGAGGCTTTGCCTGTGCTGTGTTAGCACCATTTCACAGGCCAGAATCTGTGTGAAGAAACTAAGCACCTTATTACTGCCTGGTAACATCCCTAATCCAGAGGGAGACCTGACTAAGAGGCCCAAAATTTATTTGGAATCAAAGGTCAGGACACTTGTTTTAATTATGATGTCTATCTGTTTAGGCAGTAGTTTGTAGTGCACTTTTCTCTCTGCATCAGTCCTGTGCTACATTTATTTTCTTTACTAATGGCTTTTGACTGATACAGAAACTGCTAATGGATTTCTGCAGGGAAGACTTCACACTCCAGATATAATGACCTCCCAAAATGAATATCACTTTTGTTTTTACAGTGACCTATGACAGAGACATTATTTTTACTTTAATTTGGGGCCTATAACAAGGGAGTTAAACAGATTTCAGGACTGTAGTTCAAACAGGTATCTGGGTGATGGAAGTCCAGTGAGGAATTCCAACTGTTGGTGAATCCCTGGGGAAAGGTCACTTCTGGCATGACTTCCATTCGGCACTCAGAGGGCTGCAGTGACAAGCCCTTGCCAGATTTCAAGATTATAGTTTAGGGAAAATACAATACTAAATTTAGGAATGGCATTTCTAAATCAGCCGAGCAAGACAGAGGAATTCATGGCGCTTGCCTGGGGTCACAAAGAAAGTCAATATTGGAGGTGGAGTATAGTGACTGCAGGCCTTTGCTTAGGCTATGTCTCCCCTATAGAACTGTATAATCTTGTCTCCCTGGGACACTGACTGGTAAATGCTTCAGAGTTGCCA
Organism: Ifrita kowaldi; assembly: GCA_013398055.1. Classification (NCBI taxonomy): domain Eukaryota; kingdom Metazoa; phylum Chordata; class Aves; order Passeriformes; family Cinclosomatidae; genus Ifrita; species Ifrita kowaldi. The sequence continues at coordinate 182,470 of VZRS01004854.1, read as the reverse complement.
GCAGACTGTTGGTGGGATCCTCCAACCAGGCAAAATCTGTACCATCCAACCCTATGGAAGCTAGCTGGAAGCTGAAAGATTTTATGATTGTATTGTTACCTATATTCTATTCCACTATAAAAGGGATTAAAATACTACTTTAACACACCTGATCCCCTGAAATACTACCAGTCATTTGAACATCATTCTTTGTGCACGTAGAATATTTTTCTCACATGAATCTTGCTGATTTCCCCTCATTCTTAATTCTCTCTGCTGTTTGTCACATATCATTTCAAGAGCTAGCCCCATCTCTGACTGCAGCTATTCGTTATCAGCCCCTTTGCCTTTACCACTTCCATTTGTAATTTAAACACCCTAATTTAATAGGTTTGTCTCATTATTTTGATTAATCATATTAACTCATATTAATTAAGAGATGGATTTAGGTAATGACAGAGGTTAATGGAGTCAGTTTTCACTTTTCCCTGGTTTTTCAGGGAAGGGGGACTCGGGTAGGAGGGGAAAATAGAAGGAAAGACTAGAAAGAGTGAAAAAGAGAAACTGTTGGGGGGGAAATCTCAGTTAGCAATCAGAAATTCCCTGCTAATTGAATGTCTGATTTTATTAATGATGAAATTTATAAAGGTCCTTAAGAAAAGAAAAGAATTTAGCCAGTTCAGCAGTTAAGTGTGAATATTAACTAACTCCAAGATAAAAGTTAAAATATCCATTTTCTTTTCTTTTCTCTAGTTCTTTAAATAAAAAGCTCTCTTTGACACTTCATCCCATTAGAGCTTTAGCTTCCTTTGCCATCCATTGCTAAATGTCTGGAGACTGCACAGAGAATGTAATGTCCTGTATGATTTAAGAAATGCTGACCCTGGAGGGCAGGAAGTTAATACAAGGATCACCTGAGTGCTCATTTTCCTTGATGCTTTCTCTCTGATGAGGCTTTGGTAAGTGGAAGAAGGTTTCCAGCTCTGCCCTATACTCTGTCTCTACTCTGTCACGCTTGCTTCCCTGAGGCTCAAGAAAACACAAACCACAAGCAGAGTGTCAGATCCAGACTGAACTTTGTGTTGGTGCTGTGGGCTACATTTCCATCTCCACGAAGGCATAGGGAATCCCTTTGCTTATCCAAGACCTCCATGACAGGGTCTCATGGTTATTACTCCCAGGCATGCCCAGACTGCTCCTAATTTGTCTCTTTCCTGTTTGCACCAATGCTGTATAGGCACAGAATCCCACTTCAGGAGGGGAACTCTTTATAGCCCTACTGCCGTTGTGCAGATGACAGCATGAGGGCAAGTCCCTGCATGAGGGCAGGTCTTTCATCCTGTGCTCCATGACACTTCAACTGAGCTGCTTCAGTGAACGTTTGAACAGAAAATAATTTTGGAGCTGAAGTCAGTTGGTAGTGAGGTGTGGGGTAGCTGTGCGAGACCCCAGAGGAGGCAGTTAGCCTTTTTCCTTACCAGAAAAGACATTTCCATGACAATAGGAACATTCCAATAGTAATATTTTTGGTAATATTACAATGGTAATGGTATACAAGGTATATAAAATTTAGGGAGGTAACCATACAGGAAGAAAATCTGTTATGTAAACCCTAAATTAATAAACACAAGTAAACATTTTGTACAAATTGTCACAAATCTGACTCAAAAACAATTAGAAGAAAGGAGTTGTTTTGTGATCAAACTGTTACCAAAAATATTTTAACGAAGTTGACATCTTTGTATACACTTTTCCAGCAAATATTGCTGTTGAAATGTAGTACCCACAGGTGACTTGTGAAAGGCAGCCAGTAAAGTTTGTAAGACCATGTTCTAATTTGAAGTGTAGTACACGATCAACCCAAAGATTATATGGCAATAAATTACAAAGCAAAACACCAGGAACATGGTGACCATTTCCTGTAAAGTGTTTGGGGTAATACCCTTTAAGTGAGACCAATTGTAGTCATTGTATTTGTGCTAAATTGGTAGAATGTATTGTCTCTGGAAGGATGCACAGTACCTCTTAAGTATCCAGATTGTGCATCTGTGGGACAGTCCCTTGATCTCAGCTACTTTAAACTAAAGTTTGCAACATGGACAGTCTCATGTGAGTTCTTAATTTCATCCAGCTGAAGTGCTAATACCTAACCTGACTGCTACTCAGAAAAAAATTAATATGTATTCCAGAAGTTGGTTATTTTCTGGTGATCTCTCAATAAAATTGCAGAAGTCTAAAGTGAAATTTTTCCATAATCAGTATTTCAGAGTGGATGAATGAAACACATTTCTGTTCAAAAGGCACTAGAGAAGTTGAAATCTGATAGACTAAAGACTTATTGACCTTTTTTATGACTTTGATGAGAACATAAAAAATTAATTTTGCTTTATGTATGATGTTCCAAAACAGATAAAAATATACCACATTTCAAGATTGTTGCCAGCTCAGGAACGTTGTCAGTCTGTTTCTATGTAGTTAGAATAAAAATTAACATATAAATAAAATATAAAATTAACATCCTTTTTGTTGTTATTTTGTTTAATCTTTGTTTAATGTAAGCGTAAGTCAACTAAGGAATCATTTCTGTGCAAAATGGCAGGTGTCCTGAACAGTGGAGAACCACAAGTTTGAAAGATACAGTTGGTATTCCCAGTTTAGTGTCTTTTGGCTTGCATATAGAAATATAAGCCTGTAGGACTTGTATTTGAAAAGCACGAGCTTCAGAAGAGAGAGAATTCTGGGTATGTAACATTAAGGGACTTCAGAAATAGATGACTGGAAGCATCTGCATGCAGCCTGACATTATGAAATGACCCAGCAAAATTTCTTTAAATTGGGAATTAGAACAATATAACTGGCAGCATGTTTTTGTTCAGAGAGCTAAGGTCTTGTTCAAGCAGGGAAAGCCTTTCAGGCAGACTTTGTCTCTGCGGAGTTTTCCTTCGTGGTTGCCAACCCATCACAGCTGCCCCTCTACCTGGGAGTATTTCTAAAACTCCAGTCTCTGAAACTCTGCCTTCCCTTGAAGAATTCTTATTTTATTAAAGCATGCAAAGCTTTTATCTCTTCAGAAAAGCTTGAAACAGTAGAATATTAATGGCTCAGAAAATGTAGAAGCCTGACAGGAAAATCCAATACATGTATATGCATGTATAGATAGATAGATAGATAGATAGATAGATAGATAGATATAACACATTCAATAGTACCTTGTAATGTTTTAAGACATTTAGAGGATTATTTTGAAACCCAACTCACACCTGAAGTCTTTCATTTAGCAACACAGTCAATGATCTCAGTGAAGGTTCAGATGGACAGAGGACATCAGGTACAACGTTTTCATTGTGGTGTTGGGAGGACTAAAATACTCCTTTTTTGAGACTCCTAATGGATACTGTTTGAATTAATAAGTGTCTAAAGGGCAAGTTTAAAAAAAAAGCTTGACTTTAAAGGTTAGGATTTTTTTTCACACTCCATCATTATAGTTTGAGGTAGAGATTTTTTTAAAAATTATCAGTAGACATACAACCAGAGATTTGCATACTGAGGAAAAGTATTAAATAGGCAAAAGCAGATTGTAGTACTGGACTCTGACTACAAATAAAGATTGGAAAAAAATAAGAGCACAGAAAAATTGTGTAAATAGGGTATTTTTCACCTAAATAAAACCCCATGGTAGTTTAATCCTGATTTTTCTTATGTTGAATTTACACCAGAGGAAAGTCAGTGGAGTTGCTGCACAGTGTACAGTAGCACAAGGTTAGCACCAAGTGCTGTATCATAAAATATTACATGTAAGTGTATACATGCTTCTTTGTGGGTGCACTGTATCTCTTTGTCTATGCATATTCAAGTGTATATATTTCAAAGCTGCTGTCTGCATAATTCACTTCCAAACCCAGCATGCGTTCATTTTCATAACTTTTTGTTCTATTACAATATTAATAGGACTATCAATGGGAAAGGACAAGAGAAGCATTTTTAATGTTTATCTGACAGTTGCAAATTTCACTTGAGGTTGTTTACTGGGATCTGATTGTTGGCGAAGAGGAGTAGGAAAGGCAGCAAGATGAATGGGATCACAGGAAGAAGAGATGTATTTATGGGTCCTCTTAGCACCATCTAAGAGTAATAAAAAGTCCTGCTTACCCCTCCTTTACCCAGTCTTCAGTTTAAAACACCAAAAAACGAGGGATTGTTTTAATTAACTTCTATTTCATCCAGGTGGCCTGTTCAAAGTGAAACACATTGCATTTAAATATATGAAAAATAGGTGCATATGTATATTCTCATCCAGTATCTTTTCCCTAGTGGGGAAAATGCCTGCAAATAAGAGAGAGTTTGTGGACTTGTGGATGAATCTGCAATGTGATGTCAAACTGTGTACCAAACTACTGTCAGAGCTTGTCTTTTTTGACCTTCAGTTCTTGGACTATCCTAAGTGAGGCTTATTTTTTTACAGGGAGAGCTAAACCTTTTCCCAATTTTGCTCTGCAGTTTTATGAACCTGGGCATTGCACATCCGAATTTTCTGCTCTGCAAAAAACCTTACCCCAGGGATAAAAAAAAAAAAAAAGGCCCCAAAACCAACAAACTATCTTGGAATTCTGTTTGTATTTTAGTTTATATTTTAAAGTATTTAAGTATGAGTTTTTCAACTAGAAATTCAGAGAGCCTAATTTTCCATGAAACAATGTTTAAGAACAGAATCAGAAATTTGTAGACTATAGGTAGCACAAAAATGGTAGTATGGGAGCCTAAGAGTATGGTGTTCCACTCTGGTCACCTCTGTCACAGACTACTGCAGAAATAGAAGAATTTCAGAGCTAGGTGGCAGGCTGAGTTTTTTGGAAAAACAGGCTGTTTATCTGTAGTGGTAGTGTGAGGGGACAGTTTAATTTTTCACACAAAATGAAATCCATTTTAACTAGTTATGTAGATTTGAACTGCTAAATTCTCTTTCCTGGGAATTACAGCTGATATGCTTCTCTTTCTATTCTTCTCATTAGGCTGGGCTTTTTTGGTGCACTATGTCTCCTTTGATGCACCTTGACTGCTCCACTAAGAAGTTTCGTGAGGACTTAGGCGACCACTACAGAGCTCTGTGGCAGAATTTTTTTTCAAATAAAATATATGAAGTTTCTACAGGAAGCAGAAACTTTCCCCAAAATTATAATTATGTCAAAGATAATTAATTTGGAGAAAAGCTTGCAAGAACTTTCATTTGTCAGTGTATAAAATAATAATTGTCATAGTACATAGTACACGAATTCTTACTGTTTTTTGTCAGGGGGGGAAAAATTTGGAAAGGGGCAGATACAAAACCCTTGGCGGGGAAATCAAACAGCTGTACAAAATGGGGTAATGGATGGCTTCTACCATTTGCTGTCTTTTGGCAGAGCAGTTCTCAGACAGAGTTAGACTGCTTTGCCCTGCATTGAAAATNTTTTCTTTCTCGTTTAATTCTGTTAGTAATAAAACAGTTTCTTTGTATCACAAATGTTTAAAGTTTGTGCCTGCTTTGTTTTTTTTTGTTTCTTTTAATTCTTCTATCTCACACAAAAAATCAGTAAGTAATCCATATTCCAAACCAAATTCAACCCGCTACATACCATTTGCTGTCTTTTGGCAGAGCAGTTCTCAGACAGAGTTAGACTGCTTTGCCCTGCATTGAAAATACTATGGTAGAAATAGATGTGTCACAGGCAGTACGTGGGAAAGACAGCTTGGATGGGTAATGAGGGAATTTGACAATGAACCAGTCAGCCAAAACAGTGACCTCTCTGAGATGCTCTTCTGAGCCTGCCTGATCTGTGAGCATTTGGGCTGGATTGTTTTGGTAGGGACTTCCTTTTCTGGTGTGTGGTCCTGCCTTTCCTGGGTCCCTCTGTTTTCGGTTCTGTGAGCTGGGGAGAGCCATGGAGGCAGACAGTGTAGAGTCATGCACACAGTTCAGCTGCTTTGAAAACTATCTTGTGGGAAAAAGGGGGGAGGTGAGAAAATGCTCCACTGCTGCTTGTGACAGGGATCCCAGAGAGACACAGGGACATCGGTGGAGTCTACACATCACTGCCCGTTAACTCCACTCACCGTTTATCAACTACCTGCACTAATTTCTGTTCAGTGTTATGTTTGGGTTAATTACAGTTAGGTTCCTTTCAGTAGTTAGGTTAATTACAGTTGTGTATTCCCTGTTGTCACTGCCTCTAAAAGAGGGTCTGATCCTGGCTCTGTTTCCTGCCTGCAAAGTCCAAATTCAAACCAGGACTAAGGTGGTCTGGGCAGGTGCTTTGCTAAAAAGCCAATGGAGCATCAACCATGTTGCAGGTGTCTTTACCAAAGGCTTCCCCAGCACTTTTAAATCAATCTAGATTTAGTGTGTCCCTGTTCAGAGATCCTTCCATGCACTGTACACAACAGGCAATACAGGCTTAGCTATTCACTTACCCCTGGGATCCAAATGCAAGATCTCTCTCTACAGTACCACTGATGCCTGTCTACCTTGAGAGCCAAAGTCTCCTTGTTTGGAAGGTCTCTGCAGGAAAAGAAGAGTCCTACTCTTTAGTTTAATAGTGAAATTGTTGGTCTAGTATCCAAACATCTATTTGCTGGCTGCCAGGGCCAAACCTGCTGTGATTTCTCCCCAGTTTGCCGCAAACTGGGCTTTGGATTGCAGTCCTTTGTAGCGAGATGGCCTCAGCAATGTACCACCATGAAGGCAGCATCAGCAGTGCATTTGTCTCTGGCATGCAAATGTCTACATCTTCAGTCCCAATCACTGAATCTTTTAACCTGATTCTTCTGGTAAGAAACAAGAGTGTTCTTTGGTCATGAACACAGCCCTCTGTGCAGGGGACTGTCTCATCTATTGGTCTAACCATTAAACTGAAAGCCCCTGTTTAAAAACGCAAGTCCCTCTTCAGTGCAGTCAAGTCACTTGACTTCACCGTCCCAGCTTTTTCCTTTGGGGAAAGGGATTCAGCACTTTCTTGCAAGGCAAGGGCTGAGGAGTGCAGCTGACAGACTGACGAGTGGGAATGGATTAGGCTCATTTCTTCCTCTTGGCTGTATCTGGTTCTGTTCTTAGGGCTCCTGTGGTAAAAAGTATAATTCAGGGGCAGGCACAGCAAAGACACAGCAAGACCAAGGTGGCAAATTTTTGGTAGCCTTTGGAAAAAGCTCTGCAGAAGTGCTTTCAAAAGCTGCTTTTATGGAAGAAGATAATACATAAGGAAAATGGAGAACAGTTACATGCTGAATTCTACTGTACTAGAACAAGGCAGTGCTCCACAATGCTGACAGGAGGTTGGTTTAAAGCGGATAAACTTCTGTGCCTGGCTGCTGGGGACTGTGGCACCTGAGAGCACTAGGATGTTCAAGGAGGGACTAAGCAAATTTGTGGATAACAGACTCATTAAATGGGTGCCAAAGAGAACTTGAGGAGATACTGCTGAACGTTACAGCTCTGAAGGAAGAAAGCAGCTGCCAAAGGTGGATTTAGAAGAGATGGTACATGGCTCTGCTTAGCTTGCTTTGTTTTATAGTGTTGTGTGTGACAGAAAACTGGTGTGACAGGACTGAATGTGAGGTGGCCTGTGGACAGAATTACCGGAAGAGTTTGTGATCCCAGTGGCCTACACAGGTTTTACATGAAAGCAAATACCTCTACTGGCTCTGAGGTGGGTGTAGCACTCTGTGGGTTTCCTCAGGGTGATATTAACTGACATTAGTATTTATGTGCTGAAATTCTCCTTAACATATCCCAGGTTGGCTGGTGGATGAAACTGGACAGACACCAATAGCATAAGCCCATGAAAAAATACCTTCAGCAGTGCTATGTGTGCACCAAGGCTGGAGCTTGTTCTGTGGCTTGGGATGTTGGGGACAGACTGTGTGCTTTCTGCCTCTCCTGCTTCTTAAAAAGTCACTTTAGCAATGAGCATTGATGTGCAGTAGGCTCTGCTGAGCATGCTGGCAGCAGTGATTCTCGACTGAGTGACACGATCACAGATGGTATCTGTTCATGCTTCATGCTTGCCCTAGAAGCTTGTTTCACAGGATCATCCCAAAATGTTGAGAACAACTATGTTGTTAATGCAGGAATATTACAGTGCCTTCAAAGGTGTCTGTGATGCTGAAAGTCACATACCATCTGCTTGTGTGAAGCCCTGCTCTAAGACAACCCTAAGACAACTTGATTCCATTTCCAGGTCATATGCTGAAGTAGTAAAGGTGTTTGCTGTATTTATTCTCTCTTTCCAAGGGAATGTCTTACAGCTGTACACAGCTCTTACCAGAATAACCTTTTGTAGGACACAATGCGGAAATTTGGGAATTATGTTTTCTATATATGGTTACCTTTATTCATATTAATAAAATGCTTTGCAGGCATTTACAGTGCATTTTCAGATCCTGTTCCTAAAATAAGGAAGTGTTATGTCTAACTTGAAGGAAGGAAAGTAAAGCTGAAAGAAGGCAAAGGCTTTTGCTCAGGTGTGCAGATAAAGTTACTAGGCATTGACATATGAAGTCTGATGCTTGTCTATGTGCCTGAGAATTTGGCTACACTGCTGTTGGCCTGGGGAATCACTGAATAATAACTTTTCTATGCTTGATAGTAATAAAGGTACTCTGATCTGTACTTATTGGGAGGATGGCACTGGAGTGTGCATGATGGGAAAGTTGTACAAACTAGCAAATAAGTCTTCAGGTTTCACTAGGTGCTGGATATGTGAAGATGAGAACAAGGAAGCACTCTGAAGTATCAAGTTGAATTTAGGAGTAGAATTTATTCTCACTGGATGTTGTGGGTAACCAAGATTATAAATGATATTAGGTATTCAAGTCCATTGATGGGTAATAAATTGAATGGTTTTAATGCAGTCTTTGGCCTTATTAGCTCCCTAAAGGACTGGGTACTAGAAGAGTAGCTGGACACTTTCCCGAGCACCTGACAGCAGCTGTTGGTGAGACAAGATATTTGGTGTGAGGGACCTTTAGTCTGCCTGTTCTTGTGAACTTCATAATGCACATTTTGCTGTGACAATCAAAGTAAGTTGTAGTCTTGAGAATGATGGATAGTTAGTAATGTTAAAAGCTAGGACAAGGTCCTACAGCAACTCTTCTGCTTCAATATTTCTTGCTCTGTCCTTACAGCACTCTGTGCAAAAGCCCAGTTTTCTACACTCTAAGAAGGTGACAATTACCAGGTAGCACAGGTCCTGCTATCAGAACTGGTAGTAAGAACTTGCATAACCTGTGATTATGTAAGTCATACTGATCTCCTATTATGCTGTGCTTGTGAAATTGCAGTATTTCAGAAGCAGTTTAAGTCTGAGGTCCTTTTGTGTTGATACACGAGCTGATGTTAATGTCGTTGTTCTAGACTTTGAGAAATATGTTAATTATATTCTTTGTTCTCTAAGAGCTGTTACTGCAATACTGTTCACTTTCTGTCCTGACTTTTGCTGCCTGAGTTGTGAAGTAGCCTGACATATACCTGGTTTACAGGTGCCAGTGTTTTCAAGCAAAGTGAAATAATTCCAATATATGAATTCCAAGGTATTTTTGAAATGAACGACTACACGTGCCTAGGAGTAGCACATAACAAGCCTTCTTTCAAATGCCAGTTGAGCAACAAAGCTGCTGCCATCCCAGTGTTTGGTATATTTTCGTGAAGTCAGATGGTCAGTATTAAGAAAAAGCATGTATCCTGTATCAAAAGTGCAAGAAATAAACAAAGCAACTGGGGACAAAGCTTCCCCAGGCCCCTTCCTTATTTTCAAAAATCTTAAATAAGTTTAAATTTGAAATCTGGTGTTCATTCATGGGCTAGGCTTGTAACATTCAGATTTGTTCCTGGGACTTACATGGCTGGGAAAGGAAGAAATTTTGGAGCATAGTGAAGTTTTTTTCAGAACTCTCACACCTCTGTGTCTGCTTGGGAAGAATGTAAATGTGGCTGTGTTTCCTGGTGATTGTCCAGACGATAGCCTCTTCGGCATTCCACTGGACAGCCACCTGTCTGCCTGTAATAAATGATGGCTATAAAGGGAAGTGATTGCAGCCATGATACAGCCAGAGGCATTTGTTTATATTCTTATAATATGTATCAGATTGAATAGAAATTATCACTTACAATTGACAAATGGAGGGTGGAGATAGTTGGTGGGTATGAGGAAGCTCAGTAGGAGCTGGGCCAGCTGCAAACTTTCTCCAGTGAAGGCTGTCACCAGAAAGCAGGTGTCGAGCCAGCCAGCCAGTGATGAATGGTGAAGCTGTGTTAATGATCCACGTATCTTTGTAAAGCAGCTCACAGCCAGGAAAGCCTTTTGTTGCTATTCAGAAAGGCTCCTGATGGGTAAAGGCTGTCATTTTGGGGGTGGAGTCTATAATTAAGTAAATGGGGGGCAAATCAGAGGAGTATTCTTGAGATTTCTCCAGAAGAATGGTACTGACATGCAGTGTTTCCCCTCATAGTTTAAGTGTTGGCAAGACCAGATGGCTGAACCCAAGCAGAACACACCTGGCTGGATGCAGAAATGCTATTATATGTTACTATAATGATACTACTGTTGTGTGAACAGCAGAAAGGGATATTCCTTGGAACATTTTCAGATCAATAAATTGCCTTGCATGACTGCTTTCCTGAATGGCTGCTACTGTTTCTCCCCTTTTCTCTGTGTATATGTAAAACTTCCTTCTCCAGATCAAGAAACTGAGTATGTCCAAGTGAGAAGTCTGAGAACTGACCAGCAGGCTGGAAAGAGAGAAAAGTGTATTCAGTCTGCAAACAGGCTGAATGTTTTAAGCTCCCACTAGTATCTGATCTTTTCTGTCAAGTCTTGGAAGGGATACTGGAACTAAAGAAAAATCTTGGGCCAGAGATGGAAAAATGTCATGGCTTAACCCCAGCTGGCAATGAGGCACCACCCAGCTGCTCCCTCATTCCCCACAACAGGATGAGGGGAGAAGGGATGAGAAACAGAAGAGTAAAAGTGAGAAGACTCATGGGTTTCAATAAAGACAGTTTAATAGGTAAAAGAAAAGCCACGCACACAAGGAAAGCAAAACAAAGAGTTCATTCACCACTTCCCATGGTCAGGCAGGTGTTCAGCCATCACCAGGAAAGCAGAGCTCCATCATGTGTGATGATTACTTGGGAAGACAAATACCATAACTCTGAACATCCCTCCTTCCTTCTTCTCCTTCTCTCCTCTTATATGCTGAGCATGATGCCATGTGATATGTGATATCCCTTTGATCAGTTGAGGTCAGCTGTCTTGGCTGTGTCTACTCCCAACTCCTTGTGCACGCCCAGGTGAGGTGGTGAGGTGGTGTGAGCAGAAACTATCTGAATCAAAACCAGCATAAGAAACAATTTCTCAAGACAAGTAACACCATCCGTGGTGCTTGACATAAAAATAAAACTAGAGTGGACAAATCTCTAGAAAATATGCAGCTGGTAGAAGCAGGGAACTGTATGCACTCTGTGATTTGCATGAGAGCTTTCTGCATTCTATATGTGAAGATCTGTTCCTGCAGATACCTGTAGTGATGTGCCATATTCTTATTTCCAGTATGAAGCTATTTGGAGGTGGGGTTGTTGAAAGAGATGGAGTAGGAGTGGCTGTGGAAGCAAAGTGCAGGTGAGAGTGCTGCAGTACAGGTCAGTTCCATTCTTTGTGCTTTTCTCCCATTTTTGTATGAAGGAATAGTGATAGCATCACCATCTGTATTATATTGTGTAGAGAGAAACCCTACAGACCATGCAAGATCTAGAAGAACTTAATGTCCTCTCACCTTTCTGTTGGCCTCTGAAAATGGTCCATGTGGGCCCAGTCTGTTTGTGAGTCTGTGGGAGTCTGACTTGACTGAAAGCTCCTCGAGAGAGGCTCATCACGTAGCTACTGTCAGGAGTGGGAATAGACTGCGTTATAAGGTGTCTTGTGCTCTTCTTTCTGTTTACTGAAGTACTGCCTTGTGGCTGGTAAGGGAGTCTACCCCCTAATTCTTGGAGTCTTGCCCTAAAGCTGTCTTTTCAGTTTGGTAGAAAACGTACGTCCCAAATCTCTGAGAACTCATTACTCCTGCTGGACGATAAGTTCAGGGAGTGCTGCCAGTCAACCCTGTCCAAGGACTTTCAACTTGGAAAGGAATGTTCTCTCTCTTAATTTTCTGTCCAAATACTGAATACTACAAGGGAAAGGGTTATACATGAGCTGGGTGATTGAAAACAACGTTACATAAAAGTGAAACATTTGAAAGAAACACCAGTTTCTTCTCCATGCATTACCGCTGCTGATGGCTGCTACTTTAGGTTTCCCCAACAACACAGGAAGCTATTGCATACAAATAAACTCTCCTTTCTTTTTTTAATGCTGCTTACTGTTAGAAGATGAATGGTTATTTGGCTTTAAATGGAACAGCAAACTGTTCTGACTGTAGACCCACTGGCTTTGGCTTGCTTCCCTGTCTTAAATTTCTTTTCACACTTGTTTGTGCAGTGAGAAGGCTCCTTTCCAGGGACCTGGCTTAGATAGAGTTCACTGGTCTACACACTGCCGTTTGGTCTTGCTAGCACAGAATGTTCCTTGCATAAGTTCATAAATCACATAATGTGTGATGTAATCAATACATCCTTTCCATATTGAAATTTCGCTCATCAGCTTCTTCAAGAAAGTAGGAGGCCCAACTTGGTACATACACCCTTCAAATCCTGTTATGTCTATCAACATGTTGTGTCGGTGGATTTTGTCACAGATGCTGGCACTGTAAAGTCTCTAAAGCAGTAATTATGATGTGTTTCTGCTTATGAACCATTGTTCAACAGTAGGACATTATTTTTGTCCCCATGTTTAGAATTTTGTGTTTATTTTAGCTTTAATTAGTCACAGCTATGGGCTTGTATTCTTAGTTCTGCCACCAACTCCTGTGCCCTGGAGAATTCACTATTGGCCTTTGTCCTGTACTTTTGATGGGACAGCAATACTTCTGAAACCACTCCAAAGTCTTTAGGCAAGGTGAACCACCCAAGGAATGCTTTGTGTTTAAACTGCTTGGTTGAAAGGTAAAGGAGAAACTCAAAAATTCCTTTGCTGATTTCTTAATATCTTACTGTTTGGAAAAAAAAATTCAACTATCCTTCTTATAAAGCTTTCCACAGAATAATTTTGATAGTTGTTTTAAACCTGAAAATCCTTAAAATAGGAAAAAAATCTGTTTATTGCCTTAGCTTTATTATACTTTTCTTTGTGTATTACATTGACAAATTCTTGGTGACTTTTAATCCAGAAAAGCACAAAATGGTGTTTTAAGGGTGAATCTAAGGCAGTCTGAATTTATCCACTCAGGCCTGTTACTGAGAAGAAGAGGCGATAATGAAGTACTTTGCTTAGATAAGTGCCACTTTGGTGTGGTATCATAAATAAGGTCTGTGCAGTTTTGACAATTAAATTAGCTACTGGCAGCAATTAGGTATTGTCTCCTAAATATATTTGTTGGCAGGTGTGGACACATACCTAGAATTGTGATGTGTGATAGGGTGAAAGATATGTCTTTAAAAAACCCCAAAACATTGAAAACCAAGATCATGTAACAAAACAACCAACTCCTCCTCACCTTTGGTGGTTCACTTTCTGATGTCTGATGGAACATTATAGATCTTAAGGGCAGACCTGTTGCATTCATCTGACTGGCACTTTAGTAATAACTTAATTTGCTGCAGCTTCAATGCAGCTGTGCTTACCCACTTTGGAGTTTAACTGAGTGTTATCTTTCATGTTCTTACTGTGCAGTCTTCTTGTAGCTGAAGTGTCTACTGCCATATTCTTTTGGGAACAGTGACTTTCATTCAGAGATACATTTGAGCTATGGAAACATTTAAAATTAAATAGAAAGAGATAACAGGCAGGCAGTGACAGAATATCTCACCCAGTGTAGTGCTAAATTAATTACACACTGTGAACTCATTAGTAAAGTTATGGAAGATACAGGAGGCCATAATATATATGGATTACGTAGCTGCAAAGGCTTTTCCCCTAACACAAACTGCTCTGGGTTGGGTGTGGGTTTTCTTTTTCCAAACAGGACTTTTGTACATAGAATAATGGCCTTTACTCCAGTCTGGAAAGTCCTCTCTGTTTCATCAGCACAGATGTATGAAAAAAAAAACAGTGGAGAATGAGAAGAACTGAAAAGGATCAAATTAGTCTGCAGAGGATACTGTCAGTGGAGGTAAAAGTGAGTGTGAGCTGATAAAAGCTGTTGTAGTGCTAATGAGAAGCAATGGGCTGAGCATGGCTGCTCAGTATGCTTCCTAGAGAAGGGTATCTTAACTCTGTTTTTGTTGTTACATCAGACAGTGTAAAACTCCCCGCCCCAGGGGAGGTACCTGGACATTCCCACCTGGAACCTGAGCGTATATTAACCCATTGAACTTTGTGTTTTGTGGGCTTCCCTACCCCTGGATTAAGACTGTGACCCATCGCTTCGACCGATGGACGTTGCAATTGCAACAATCAAGTCTCATCACAGAATCCAAGGGTGGTGACTATGTGACTTTCCACTCTTATCCTTTCTTTCTCTTTCTCTCTTTTCCCTTATACATTTTCTTATGTGTTATTTTTATGCTTTTATGTTGTTGCTTTTCTAACCAAAATGGCTACAAGTACCTTGTTCTACCTTAATGTTCTAAAGTTTGCAAGTAAAAGTTTGTCATTGAACCTCCTGAGAATTTTGTTGTTTCTTCGTACACTGCACAGAGTAAATCAAACAACTTTCCCCTAAACCCACCAAGCAGATCAGGGCATAACAATTCCTTGCTTGGACCTGGGCCATAAGGCTTGGAGTATGAAGGAACTTTTACATGTGAGTGACTGGGATGAAGATGTATACTGGAGAAGGGACAATGATACAGTGCAGGAGCCTGCAGTGTTCTTGGTTGTGCATGTTGTTAGCCCAAAAAGGAATAGGCTGTGCACAATCCAACCAACTCAGTTTCAGCCACACATTCCTGGCAAGCAGATGCTATTTAGGACTGGCATCTATTTTAAAGAAACATAAATCAGAAAGCTGTTACTTGTGAGACAAAGTGATTAAAACATGATGCATGGGATTTCCTCTTTCTTACAGGTTTACTGCTTGTTCTTTCTCCCCACCTTTTGAGGAGAATCAGGGATTTGAATAATTTGTTGGGTTTTGCATGTGTGTTATTGTCTTCTTACTTTTTCCCCACCTGCTGGTTTTTCTTCTCTGTGTCTGGGCTTTCCAGGCTGACATATATCTGCAGCATGAATGTGAAGTTATGGAGCTCTGGTACAAGGCCATGCCCTTTCCCTTCTTTACCCCCATACATATGTGCCAAATGCATTAAGAATCAGTCAAGAGGACTCCTACAAAAAAAAAATGGCACTGACTTATCTCTGCTCCTCCTACCACTCTAGGGCTCCTTGTGCAGTATTTAAGCATTGTTGTTAGCAGGATGGTAATCCAGCCTCCCTTTGGGGTGCTTGGAAACCCTAAATGGATTAGGCTTTTATCTCACTCTTGAGGGTTTCCTCCATGCACAGACACTGTCTCAGCTGTGTACTTATTCTCAAATTTCAATCTAGATGGTGACCTCTGCATTTTGTTCTGTTGCAGTGGTTGGGGCACAAGGGGACCCTGTTCTCTTTCCTTTCTTTTCCCAGACATCCTGCATGCAGGTGAGTATTCTTCCCATACAGAATTGATGGCACTTCCCTCTCAAGTAAATCAATGCTGCCCCTACCTGGGCTGCTGGATAAGAACAGGAGATGTAACTTCTCTGGTGGTCCTCCTTTTGTAACAGTTTTGCCCGGTGTGAAGGGTACGTCGGCATATATCTCAGCATATCCTTAGAGCATAATTATGCTCTGGAGCTGAGTTTTAACAGTGATAATTACCTTTCCTGTAGTTTTCCAATAAGGAACCTCCACATGCTTTACATGGGTTAACGAATTAAGTACCCCATGTGACATCAATCTCTCTCATTATGTTTGTTCCAGGGGAATGAAGGAAACTAACCATTATGCTGGGAATTGACAACAACTTGTAGCCTCATGCAGACCACCCAGCTCTTTGCACTAAATGAAAGTGTACATTCACTCTGAGCTGGATAGCTTTTGGGTCCTGACTTGCAGCCACTAGCTCATGACACTAGGCAGTGCTTCCTCTTCTCCATGTCTCTTTCCTTTTTACTTTGGGTCTTCCATCTGCCCACCTGAACAAAATCCAAGAGAAGAGAGCTGACAACAAATAACATGGGGTGGGAATCTTTCCACCGCACCCTCTCCCCACCCCCGCTCCTGTCCATACAAGATTGATAATGAAACCGATACCTTTCACCAGCGTAATTTTCATATTTAATGAGCGTGACTCAGAAACTATTACATTAATTAGTCAAATCCCACAAACCGTTAATGGTGCACGCAGTAATTAATATTGTATTCAATTAAAAGCTGACCTGTTTCAGGTGCCTTCCCCTGGTTTGGGGGGCTCTTTGCAGATAGCGTATGTTCCAGTGCCTGAGGCCAAGCCTTTTATTTTGTTCCAGTGGTGGGCAAGGGAGGTATTTTTTTCCTGTTTAGATTTTATGGTTTTTTTCTCCATGAACATATGCTGGTTTCTCCCCCCAGCCCCCCGCCCCTCCATCTCCAAACGTGCTGCTCTCACTATACAGACAACCTGCTTGCTGTGATTTATGGGTTAGCACAGCACGGGGCTCACAGACTGGAAAATTTCCAGTTTACACAAGAATTCCCTGAAAAATGAGCTTGGTTAATTTATTTCTTTCATTAACGAGTTTGAACTGTGAGATAATCTTTCTGAAACCCGTATCCTCGCCTTCACAAACCTTAAGAAGCAAATAGGATCCCTGTTCTGCTTCCACAGGGCTCAAAATCACACCTTAACTAGCTGCGGACAGAAATGTGTGGTCAAAACCTATTTTCGAAACTTATTGAGAGAGGAGAGTGTTTTTTTTCTCACCTGAAGGTAAGCGGTGGAGGTCCCAAGTCCTAATTTTAATGCTGCAGTCCTGCTCATCTGAGTTAGCTCCCTGTTATATCCTGCTGAAGCCTGTGGAGTTGCTGCTCATTGGTTCTGTGGGAAGAGGGTGCAGGCTTTAAGATAAGCCCCATCCTGTTCAGCTGTGGTTCCCTGGTTTCCTAAAATCCACAGACTATATCCAGCAGTTACCTGTGCTGTTTCCTCCTGTTCAGTATGAGGTGAGAAGTTGTGCATAGGTCCAGTCCTCATGCTTTTGTCTGCTGATGTCATCTGAGGAACACTGGTTACAGGTGGTGGTGTTGTTTCAAATCAGTTTGGGCCATTCCATCAGAATCATTAACAACAGCCCATTTGATTGTTTGTGGTATACCATTATTTTATATATTTTTAAATTAATTTATTTTTGTAGTGTATGTCTGTTTTGTTTGGTTGGTTTTTGTTTGTGTGTTTGTTTTCTCCTGTTTCATTTTTCCTCTGTTGTCCTTGTCACAGTTATGGTATGTTTCCAAGTGCTACATAATACTTCTACTTCATGTTGAATGGCTTGGAGTATGCTAGCTAATCCTTTCAGCATATTCAGAGATCTTGCTTGGGCTCTCTTGATTTTCCTATGTTCTGACATAAGAAGGATGTGGACCTGTTGCAGCACGTCCAGAGGAGGGCTATGAAATTGATAAAAGGAGTGGTGCTAATGCACGGGCTGAGAAATTTGGGGCTGTTCAGCCTGGAGGAAGAGCAGGTTATGTGAAGACCTCATAGGAACCTTCCAGTGTCTGAAGGAGGCCTACAGGGAAGCCAGAGAGGGACTCTTCATCAGGAACTGCAGTTATAGGACCATGGGTACAGATTGAAAGAGGGAAGGTTAGATATTAGGAAGAAATTCTTTACTGTGAGGGCAGTGAGACACTGGAAGAGGTTGCCCTGGGAGGTTGTAGATGCCCCAATCACGGCAGTGTTCAAGGCCAGGTTGGATAAGGCCTTGAGCAATCTGGTCTAGCGAAGTCCCTGCCCATGGCAGGGAGTGGTTGGGACTAGATGATCTTTAGGGTCCATTCAAACCCCTTAACATTCTGTGATTTTGTGACATGCAAGGGGGCAATATTGAATACTTCTCTAAACCTTCTCACTAAAGAGGAACAATGAGGAGCCATTGTCACCCATGTGTCTCACAAAAGTTGTGTCTATAGATAAATATCAAAACATAATTTGTAATAAAATCACCCTGCTTGCTGCTGAACAATTTGATATCTGCTTTGGCCAAAGACTTTTCCACTGAATCACTGCTCTCTAAACAAATCTCTTGGTTTCTGTTGCCATATTGCATTTTTATCCCTTAAAGAAAAATATGTTGCTATTTGTCCTAAGTTTCTTCAGGGAAAAATATGCTCATCTTGAAAATATGCTATTGTTAGAGAGACTTTGAATGAGAAACACACGAAATATCACGGTGATTTCTTTCTAAGTAAGTTTGGTTATCTTTGAAGAAAATTAAAAAACCCTCTTTGAAACAAAATAATACAGACACTTTGTAAACATTTATTATTGTCCCTTAAATCAATAAAATTTACAAGTTGTTGAACTTCTGAAACAGTTTTCCATTAATGTATGAGCTCCTTTATACTGACACTGAGCCTCCTGACAATGCGTTTGCTTCCTGTAGAAGTCTTTTGTGATTCTTTTGTGAATATTTTTAGGAATCCAGGTGCTCTGCAGCATAGCCTGAGAACTTAGTGTGGGTCATGCAGGTATGCCAATATTTGACTTCAGTGCTGTGTAGGACAGGGAGAATGTTGCCTCTTGTTCCTTGACAGGAATTACTATTTACTTTATTAAATACCTCAAAAGTACCAGCTGACGAAAGTACCACAAATTCTTTTAACCTGCATGTGCTTCCTTTGGAAGGGCAGATATCAAGTGGGGATGACTATGAAAATGACTGCAAGTGCTGATAAGAATATTTGTGTTCTCTGAGCCACTACCACTCAATTTTCACTGGGGTTTGGGCAGTTTTAGTGAGTCCCACTCAACAGGAGCCAGTGGGCTGTCTCCTGTTCTTCCCAGTTGGCTCCTACACTGCAGTCACTGCTGTGGCTGGCCCTGTATCAGTACATCACAGTGAGCACCTTGGGGCTGGGGAACTGATGAAACACATGGAACCTCCTATAGGACCATGGTAAATATCCCATGATTCTGAGATTGTTGGAGTCAGGAAAAATTATCAACACTCTTTCCAGCACAAGTCCAAATCATAGCCCCATACTGCCTGCTGTGAAGAAAATTAACTTTGCCCCAGCCAAAACCAGCACACTCTTAAATGTGACACAGGTATTTCTTGGAGCTGGTTTCTAGCTGACAGGTTTGCCCTTCTGTATTCTTTTCTTTCAAGAATGGTTTGCTGTCAAAAAAAGCAAGACCTTCCTACATGTTTGTATTGTGTTGGATGGTGACTGTTTTGTCCATATAATCTTCAATGCTTTGTGTTGAACAGAGAGACAGATCTTTGACTTGGAAGGTTAGCCCACCTTTCTTCCTTACTTTACTGGGCTAGACTGTATGGTTAGAGGAAAACAAGTGACTTTTCTGTTGTTTTCAAGGGCTGGAGTTTTCCTCAGAGGAACTGGTGATTTTGACTAAGAAAAGTGGAGGCAAAGCAAAGTTGAGCACATATTGAAGCTGAGTTCCTGTCTTTCCTCTAGAGACTGAAGTTAATGGGGTAGCATGTGAAATCCCCTTGGTGCACAATGACAGTCACTGAATATCTGCCAGTTGTTTTCCTCCCCTTATAAGGAAGTTTATTGTGCCTAAATGAAGGAAAGTCTAATTTTTTGGGGGGGGTGTGATATATCAATGTACATATTTCATAACAGGAAAAACATAAGAATTCTCTAAGTCTTGCTGACCATGCTTTAGTTTCAGTCTAAGTGTAAGCTCTAGGATAGGTGGGCAAAAAATTCTTTGATCATGTTGTACAAGAGCGTGGAAGGTAACACAGCTAAACTGAGGAGAAACCATGGGATGAGTATTGCTTGATAAACTTGGGATGACAAGAGCCTTTTACATATGGGTTTCTTATCCTTCTCACTTAAAAGGAAATCAAAATGTAAGTAGGAACATGTTCTTTCTGCCTTTGATTCCTAGGACAGTCCCACTCCTTTAATGTAATTTGCAAATGAGAACATATTCAAGTAAAACTAATTGACAATCTCTAAAAAGAATCAGAGAAAGAAAATGTGATTCAGCTCTTCTGGTTGAGAAAAAGACATTTCTAGATCAAATTACATTAGAACAGTAGCTATCTGCTTTTTTTTTCTTTCTTTCTTTCTTTGTAGAAACAGCTTCATTTGATTTCCAAAAATATTGCCATGAAGAACTGAGAATATTACTTGCTAAGTAACTAATTTGGAGGGTAGATGAAAACAAATAACTTGGATGTACCTACATTTTATTTTTTAGATTTTTTAATCAGATAGTGAAACCACAAGTGATTTGACTCAATATATTTATAAAAATGCAATGTCATCTTAGAACATGGTTCCACCGAAGCAGCTGTCTGCTTTATCTGCTTGCAAACATGATGCTATGTTTTTAGCAGCTCTATCACAGATACCTCACAGAGGATCTTTGTACAGTTCTTAGCCTTCAGCTAGGCCCATGCACAGTTCTTAGCCTTCAGCTGTCACACTTTGGAAAGGCAACAGGGCTTTAGAAATTATTCATATCTGAGTTTTACCCTTCTTAAATCTCTTTGCCTTGACATTTCTTTTTGCTTCATACTAATTTTCTCTTGTAAATGGCTGTTCTTGCTCCTACATCCATTGAGGTCTACCTGGCCTGGGGCTGCTAATTTGTGCCTTTCTCATTCAACAAGTTCTTCAGGGACCTCACTGGTTCTCTCTGTAGGGAAAAGGGCATTTTTCACTGCCACTATAATATGCTGAACCTGCTGTAGTTGAGCTTCTGGAGGAGTTTCATTGGCATAATCAGTTCTGTAAACCTGCCTATAATATGTCCAAAATGACAGGCATGTAAATATAGATATGACTGTGAAAATCTGGTAATGCACAACCGTAAGGGTGTCTGTCTAAGAGCATAGTGTTTCTGTTACTAGTTAGCTACTTTCTGTAGAGCAAATCTACAGTTAAAGAACACAGTTGAAGAACTTACTGGCAGTCCTTTACCTTATCTTTTCTATTCCAGCTCCAGCTATTTGTTCCCTGGATTCTTATACAGCATAGTTCATTTTATCAGTGGCATCTTCATAATTTCTGTGGCTCACAGTCCTTTGTCTGATATCTACTAAATCTTCTAGCCCTGAGCCCAGAGACTTCTCATTCTTTTTATTTTTCCTAGAGCCTGAATGAGTAACACCTTGGCTGATGCCCAGTTTGTAGCTACCTGGAAATCTCCTGTTTTTGGACTACTTGCTTTTTTTACATATTTACATATCTTATTTCATATGTAATGTAGACAAGGGCACTGTCTTGGCTTTTACCAGGAGTCCTGCAGGCCAAGTTCTGGCCTGATGGAAGATGCATGAATGTGCCCTACCTGTGAACATTCACGTTCACCATCAGGATAGATTTCACTTGTTAGGACAGTTACCCATTCTTTCTGTTCCAGTTGAGGCTCCTCTCCCTGCATCATCTCTGTTGCTGTGCTTCTTTCATTATGCGCTTCTCTCTGACGTTGCCTGTCCATTCTGCTTGGAATGGAAGTCACCAAGCTCTTGTCCCTGTATGGATCTGCACTAGAATTGTCAAGAGAGTAGTAGCTGTGGTCGAAAGCAGATGATTCTCTTAGGAGAAAGATGTCTAGGAAAATGCTTTTTTAAAATTTTCTTTTTCATGTTTACAAAGAAGGCACATAAAGGGCAAAAAAAAGGGGTTTTTTTGTACTGCTATGACTGGATAAATCCCAGCCTGGGTCAAAGTTGTCTCTCACCTTCCTCCTGGAGGTCTCTCTCTTTGCTTCCATCACCAACTTCATCTGCTACTATAAACATGTCCACCAATATAGGTGGTTGCTGTTATATTTTATTTCTCCCAGCAGTCTAAGCCAGAAGTAACTCAGAGTCAAAAGATTATCCTTTGTAGCCCCTCATCTTGGATGGAACATCTAAGCAAGATAAATGTAGTGGCATGCAGGATTAGGCTTGGAAACTGATGTTTGCAAGGAGCCTCAAGTACAACATAAAATGATCTGAAACTTTCTAAGAACTGTTTTGAAACCTTAAAGATGAGAATCTTCACATTACTCATACTTGCTCAATGGTAGCTGGATTAGAGGGCATAAGATTTGGCTTGCTGGACGTGGATACCTTTCAGAAAATGGGGGACATCTGCACTTTCCTGATCACAATGCTGAGAGCTGCTTGTGAGGACAGCAGTACCCATGCACGAGGAAAGCAGTTGTGAACCCTGCGCATCTGTGTCTCTGTGTCTATATTGTGTGTGTGTCTCCATTCCCAGCGCAGGAGAGAATCCAACAATATTTCACCCAAATGAGAAATGTTATTCTGCAGATTAAAGCCACGCAGTGCCTGGTTTTGTCTTTATTTATGCCTTTCTATTTCCTTCTCTGCTGACATGGGTGCACATGCCGGGAAGCACTGAAGGACATAATTGGCGTTGTGAAAAATTATTGGGAAGCCAGGACGTTCCCTTGCAGTGATCCCCCCCTTCTCTTTCCCATCTGTCACCATCTAATGTGACAAAGTTTTTATCGGGCATTGAGGCAGAGGAGATTAAAAGTAAATACTGCAATCAGGAAGCAGCTGGGGGGAAAATGTAACACATTTCACACTAAGCTGAACAGCTCATCAACTTAGCCTTGTATATCTACGGTGGATGAGAGGGAGGGAGGACTGCAGGGGGATGGTGTGCTGCAACATGCTTCTCCACACTGGGAGTCTGAAGAGGATCCTGTACAAACAGGACTCGTGCTGTCTGGCACTTGCTTGCTTTGGGAAGGAAAAAGCCCCAGGAACCCTGTAGTTCTCCACTTGCTTTTGCAACAAGCTCCTGTAAAACACTGTTTTCTCAGTCCTCGGTTCATGTATTTTTGAACTTCCTTCTTGCTTTAGTGATGATCCGGGTGCTACCATGTCCTGTTCAGCTAGGAGTGCTTTACCAGACATCTGTCTCTGGCTGGTGTGGGCATCCAGATGCCATGCCATGTCTGGGGAGCTGCAGGATGGAAAGGTTGTTGGCTAAATGGGAGACACTACAGGCAGATGAATAATGTTTCAGGCTCATGAAACTGGACACTGGGATATTTACTATGTACTGTGCTGGGCACTGTTATATTCTGTCTAAACTGATCTACCTGCAAAGGCCAAGAAACCGAAAACTGTGTATCATATTGCTTTATTCTTATTTGTGCATATAAAACTTAAGGTTGTTGAGCACTACCAGTCATATTCTCTTCTTGCAAAGCTTTTAGAAGTATTTGTTTTCGTTCCCAAAAATGTTGCCTACTTCTTCTTTTTGTGCTGTGATGATATCATGTGAGCTCAGTGCAGTTGAACAAGAATAGACTGGTGCATGTGGAGGACTGTGAGAATCTTCTCCTTATCCCTAGGATAAACAAAGCTTTGGAAAGTGATGCAGGCTTCCCTGGTATCCCTGCCCCTGTGAATGTGTCGCCTGCTATGGAGGGTCAGGATCCTCCTACTTCAGGAGAATCTCAGTTTCCAGCATTTGTTTGGTCCTTGGCTTTATAGCTGAGTGCCAATAAAAGTCCAATCTATGTCATTTTGGCTGTCATTTCTTGTAAGGCATTTTTTCGTCAATTTTTCTGGGAAATCCCTGTTTCTCTAATTAATTTTATGTGGTTTCCTTAATTTACAATTACTTTGTCATTTTCATGTCACTTGCTATTCAGTGTTGGTGAGATGTTCTGTCATTGTTAACAAGTTTTCTACGGATAAGAAAATCCTGAAATCTTTACAGCTACTTGCTGAACAGTTAGATTGAACAGTGTGTCTTAGCATGGAGGTCCTTTTGCTGTGCTTGGTAATCTTTCAGGATTGCTAAAACTACAGTCAGTCTTGGCTCTGAGGTAAGTTATTGTAGCTTTTGTAGTTTGTTTATTTGTGTTTTTTAGTGGTGGCCTTCAGTTTCCAAACCCTCCTGTGCAGCTGTGGTGGGGAGCCACCTGGTTTGGCCTCATGTTGCCTTTTTGGTGCCCTGCTCTGGTGGTGTCACTCTGGGGCCATCCAGCTAGAAAACCTTGGCCAGGTTGTAGAACACAGCAGTACATATTTTGTCCATATAGTAACACATTATTGGCTAAGGAACCCTAATATCTCTGTAGCATGAATGGGATGAGGTAAGGATGTCAAGCTCAGAAGCTTGATGTGACCTGGCAATGTGCACTTGCAGCCCAGAAAGCCAAATGTATCTTGGGCTGCATCAAAGGCAGCCTGGCTGCTATTCTGCTCTCTGGGGACCCCACTGGGAGTACTGCATCCGGGTCTGGGGTCCTCAGCACAAGAAAGATGCAGATTGGTTAGAGAGGGCCCAGAGGAGGGCCACAAAGAGAATGAGAAGGATGGAGCACCTCTCCTATGAAGATGGGCTGAAAGAGTTGGGGTTGTTCAGTCTGGAGAAGGGAAAGTTTTGGGGACACCTTACAGCGGCCTTGCAGTAGCTAAATGAGGCTACAAGAAAGCTCAAGAGGGACTTTTTACAAGGGCATGTGCTGAATAGGACAAGGGAGAAGGGCTTTAAAGTGAAAGAGGGTAGGTTTAGGTTGGATATTAGAAAGAAAGTCTCTACTGTGAGAGTGGTGAGGCACTGAAACAGGTTGTCCTGAGAAGTTGTGGATACCCCATCCCTGGAAGTGTTCATGGCCAGATTGGATGGGACTCTGAGCAAGCTGGTCTAGTGGAAGGTGTCCCTGCCCAAGGCAGGGAGTTGAAACTAGATGATCTTTAATATCCCTTCCAATCCAAACCATTCCATGATTCTTTGATTTGCAATAAGGCAAAGGGTCATTATTATACTTTCTTCAGTATCCCTGCATTATAAAAAGCAGGTAACTTATCGAGATTTTTTTTTCAGTAGCTCATATGAGATCAATAGCTGCTTGCTAATGTTTGGGAGCTAAATTCTCATAGTGCTGTCTGTAACAAGCAAGTACCAGCCCTCATTATGGTCTGCTCATATGCTCTTCTATTGATGCAATTATATGCTATATCTTAGGTCAGTGGGCCTTGATCTGGTCTTCTATGTCATTGTTTCCCCAAACATTGGAAGGCCACTGTTGTCTTACAGACCAGAACTGGAAGCCTTGCTCTTATACTCTTTCCTCTCATACTGGCATCAAAGCCAGAAGGAGAAAAAGAAGCCACTGTCATAAGATACAGAGAAAGTAAAATGAGCAGGAAGGAGCTTGGGAAAAGTGCTGGATGGGCAGAGGAGTGTGTGTGGGAAAGATTAGACTGGACCATGAAACCCTCTAAGGATGGAAGGCTTCTATACTGACAGCATCCTTAAAACCTCATTTGATGTCCACAAGATTTTACATCTTTGGTATTGTGTAAGGTATTGGGCAAGCTGCTAGAGTTTACCAAAACAGAGATGAGACACACATTACTTATGGACTGACTGCAGCTGCATTGGCCTCAACCTATCAAGAAACTGCTGGATAAATCCTCCCATGTTTTCCACCTGCCTCAGGAATGCATGTTACATGGGACCTTTCGGGCTAATTCTGCCAATCCTGCTAGAAGAATTTTTTGCCCTGTCTTAATCTGTGCCATATTTCTTGTTAGCTCTGGCGCTAATAAAGAATATGACAAATAGTCCGTAATGTAATAAAGGAGGGAAAGATCTTTTCTCTTTTTATTTTTGACTGTACTTATTGCTGCAATATGTCAGCATGCTAATTCTGATAGGCCAAGAAAGAAAAGACAGTGGCCAACACCTGAAAGTTTTATGTAATTCTAGGACTAAATTATTACCTTTTACATCCAAATGTCTATGAGCTATTTCTTTTTGGGTTCCAAGAAAACAAATTTTGCTTAAAATCCCTGAGGAGGTGGGTTTCTCACCCACACTGGATAATTTGGCATGACTTTGGTCAGATTAGAATGAGCATTTGTACTGCAGCCATTTCAGAAGTGATACGGTGGAGAAAAGATAAGTACTCAGCTTATACCATGGCATCCTAGTAAGATCCACTGTTGGCATCTCACTTTCAAAGGCACCATATTTATTAGAGAATCTCTGCTTTTTTTTTTTTTTTAATGCACCTCACTTAATTCTCTGACAAAGTCATGGAGGTAGAGATGGTGTTGCTCCTTTAAAGCTTTTAGACTGAGTGGAGAAAATATTTAAGTTGATTACCTATCATCTCAGTCATGAGTTCCCTGCTTCACTCTGTATCCCTTAGGCTTGGAAGATGTAAAGGCTAGATTCCAGATTTGGGATTCCCTTTTGCTAGATATCAAGATGGAGAACAACAGCAGCTGATCAACCCAGACACATACCTGGTGCATTTCCTTTCCCACTTCAGGAGTGGGAAAGGAAGAGGAGAAGGAAACTGGGTGATTTGCTTCAAGACATTAGTGCGGAGCATCATGCTTTGGCTAAATATTTGCTCAAAATTCTTGCCAGGAAGTTTGCCTGAGCATTCCTCCTGTTTAATTTTTTTGCAACTCTTAAGAGGCACAAGCAACCTATATTGATGGCTACTGATGTTTCATTGCTAGTAGTTTTCTGTTCAATAGTATTTTTTTGAAACAGAAGGAACCGATGGTTTTTAAAAGCTACTGCCTGAGGGTGCAGTCATGACAGCAGACAGACTCAGCTCTGGGTTGTGTCCTCTCCAAGGAATGCTTTACTGCAAGAAGCCCTGTTAGAAGTGGTGCAGAAAGTGGTACTTTTCTAGGATTAGGTGGATGCTCTCCTGCTAAAGATTCTGCCTTTTGGATAAGACATAGAACTGAAGTTCTGAACTCTTCCATATTTTTATAAGTGTTCCCTGACTGTCTGCTGGGTGTATTGCTTGTGCTTTGTTTGGGCAATACCAAGTCCTGTGATGAAGTGCAAGTAACTCAATGGGATTTATACGAGCTTATGAAGCGGAGAATAAACCCCATAGTTTGCACAGTAAATCAATTTGTAAAGTGCTTTGGGATCTTTCTGGATGAAAGGCCCTATATAAATGTAAGCCATGACCATTCATCATTATTGAATATGAAATAGAGATATACACTCTATCAAGCTAGAAGCAATAGGCTTGGGCTCATGATTGCTCACAGGAGCCAATCAGTCATCAGATCACGACATAATGCAGCTAGAATAAAAAAAGAAAACCCACAGCAAATCATTCCAAGCAATGCAATTAATGGGCATCCAGTATAAATAGTGATCTCAGTCAGGAAGAGTGGGCTTTTCCTGAGCAGTACAGTTGATGCCAGAGTGTTAGCAGGGGAAGGAAAGATTCCTTGCCAGCAGTACACCATATAAACCTACAGCTAGATAAGAAAATATTGTATCTATGCTTTTCAGAATTGGCTTTTCTTTTTCCATTTGGGAAATGGAACAGAAGATGGTTTTGTAAAGAAAGTGTTAGCTTTTGTTCTACAATGAGCCACAGAGATGTTAATTTTTTGCATCAAATTGTAGTCCAGGCACCTAGTGTTGTCACCTAAACTTGGTCATCAGATGTAACATCTGGGGCTCTTGCAATGCAACATGCACACGCATGGGAGGGTATATAATCTGTTTCTGCTGCTTATCCTTGAAGATACTGTCTGCTGTGATGTGCTTTGTTTTGTGACAATTAAGTCAAAATGTAGGCTGCTCCAGTCCTCTGCTTCAGGAGCCAAGCAAACTGAGGGCTTTCTTCACTTGTGCTGGAGTTCTTTCTGTCTGTGTATTTGCCTTCTGAGGGAAGGCAGTACTTTGTATGAACTTTCCCTCCTCCTCCTCCTTTCTGTTGAGGTGATGTCTGTCTCTCAGACTGCTGTGATGCCATGGATATAATGTTATGCTCTCATTTTCTGTTTGTTTGTTACATAAGAGAGATTGCGCTTTTATAAAATATAAGGGAAGGAGGTGAAAAGTGAAATAAGAAAGTGAAATAAGAAATATGAAGGATCCCATTTCATAAAATCCATCTTACCACGGATCAGCTTAGGAAGAATGGGAAATTCCCCTCAGCTCTTCTACTGCCATGACCAGCAAGCAGTAGCCTCAGGTTGTGTATAGTCTATATAATGCCCTAGTACAGACTTGCAGCCTGACATGTTCTGAAATCACTAGATGGGGCAGATGCAGTGTCTGAGACTACCCTACTGTGCCAGTGGTGCTGCTAACACAATTCAGTACCCCATCAGAAGTATGACTGTAGGATTGGGAGCTGGAAGATCCTGAACAGTCAGCCTGTAGTTCTGATGAACCTTGTGCACAAGACCTTCTGGCAGCCATTAGTGTGGTTGTGTTCAACCACACTTTCCATGGCTTTAGAATCATGTGTGGGCTAATGGCAGATGAAACTCAGTTACTGCTTGGCCATGTCAAAGTGGAGCAAAAGAATCAGAAATTAGAATCTTTAAGGTTCAAAAACACATCCAAGATTGGGTCCAATCTTTGACCAAACACTACCATGTCAACTAAACCATGGTACTAAGTGCAGTGTTTTCTTGAACGCTTTTAGAGCTGGTGACTCCACCATTTCTCTGGGCAGTTCATTCCAATGCTTAACAATCCCTTCAGTGAAAAAATTCTTCCTGATGTCCAACCTGAACCTCTCCTGGTGCAGCTTGAGGCTATTTCCTCTTGTCCTGTCACTTGTTGCCTGAGAGAAGAGGCTGATCCCCACCTTGCTGCAACCTCTGTTCAGGTAGTTGTAGAGAGAGATAAGTTTCATTTTGAGCCTCCTTTTCTCCAGGTTAAACACCCCCAGCTCCCTCAGCTGCTTCTCATCAGACTTGTGCTCCAGACCCTTCACCAGCTCCATTGCCCTTCTCTGGACACGCTGCAGCACCTCAGTGTCTTTCCTGTAGTGAAGGGCCCAAAAGTGGACACAGGACTCAGGGTGTGGCCTTACCAGTGTTGAGTACAGGGGGACAATCCCTGCCCTGGTCCTGCTGGCCACACCATTGCTGATAAAGGACAGGATGCCATTTGCCATCCTNCCACACCATTGCTGATAAAGGCCAGGATGCCATTTGCCATCCTGACCACCTGGGCACACGCTGGCTCATGTTCAGCTGCTGTCAACCAGCACCCCCAGGTCCTTTTCCAATGGGCAGCTTTGCAGTCACTCTGCCCCCAGCCTGCAGCACTGCCTGGGGTTGTTGTGACCCAAGTGCAGGACCTGACACTTGGCCTTGTTTAAACTCTTACTGTTGTCCTTGGTCCATTGATCCAGCCAGTCCAGATCCCACTGTAGACCATTTGTGTCCTCAGGCAGATCAACACTCCTGCCCAGCTTAATGTTATCTGCAAACTGACTGAGGGTGCACTCGATCCCCTTGTCCAGGTCATTGATTAGAAGGATCATATCAGAGAAGTTACTGAAATTAGCTGCAGCCCTGCTCTGTAAGATACATAGCTTGGTAAGGTGCTCATGTTGTAAAACAGACAGCCTAGTTATAAGCAGGAGGTAAAGACTAAGTGTATCTCTAACCTACTTGCCCTCAGGGGAAATTTTATTCTGCATGATGTCCTTCAGTGGAGATGGGAAGGGTGTCTGGGCTTCTATTTTTCCCGTGTTTGGGTGCAGCTTTCGTTCTCCCCTGCGTCTGAAGATTATGTTACAGGCTAACAGCAGAGGTCTTGCAAAGACTTCTTAGACTGAATTGAGTCATGATCACAGAGTAAAGAGCATGTATTGAGCAAACCATTAGCATCTTCTCATCAGAGATTAATTAATTAGTAAATGCCCATTTTAGGTCTTATCTCAGTAGGTTTCTGAGAACCCATAATAAAGGCAGCAGCTGATGCCAAGGCTGATAAATAAAGTAGAAGCATGTTTTATGTTAATTTTTCCTATCTTTTTTTCAGAATGGGAATTACTTGCAAGGCAGGATCTCAGCCATAGTTTGTTCTTTTATGTTTGAAAATAGTACCATTTCAAACAACCCTTTACACTTATGTCTGACGATACATATTCTAGCTCTCTTTTGGTTTCCTGTATCAGACACCTTTAGAGTGCCTCTCAAATCCATGCCCATGAATCCTCATAGGTGTGCAAACTGTTGTTTCACAGCTCTGAAATTGTCTTTGCACCATAACATTGCAATTGCATTGTTATTTCTAGCAGCAATCAATATCTTTTCAGTCAAACTTTTAATTAGTTAATGTAGCTAATTTTATAGTTTTTTGATTAATTGATTAATCAAGTAATTTTTGCAGTACTTCTGAAGGTAATGTGTGGTATAAGTACTAAGCCATAGGTTACTATTAATTGTTGATTTTGTTTTAACACTGTCCTGTTTGGCCAAATTCTACCAAATAGTTTATTCACATTCAATTCTTTAATACTAAATTTTCCATGGATTTCTTTCAGTTCATGTGAGTGGATGCTAGTTATATATAAGGTCAGAAAAAACAAAATAGGTACCATCAATTTATTGTGTTTTTACACAGAGATAATCTGTATGACGCAGAGCAACATAAAAAAGAGACACTATTAAAATTATCAACTTTCCATTAGAACTCTGCCATGTCACAGGCACCAGTGGGCAGCACAAGCTTCCAGTTTTTGTGTGCATCTGTTGTTTAGACCATAGATTCACATGTGCAAGAACATATCCTTACAGAATGCTGGTCCCTTTGCAAGGTAGTTTCTTGTGTATAAGACCAATATATTTGAATAAGTCACCAAGTGAATTTCTGTATTTGCCAGTGGTCATTTTCTTTGGTTAAGGCTATAACTGGAGAGCTTTATCATACCCTGCAGCCAGTGCTCATTGTGAGCACAAATAATCTGGTGGCAGCTGTGGAGCTTTGATGACTAGTTTGTACTAGCCTCGTGTTTTCCTACTCAGCACAGTTCCAAGGTTATTACTAAATTCATGTTAGCAGGTTTTGTAAATATATCTATCTGTATTCACCACAAAATCACATCTTATTTAAATCACGGGGAATAAAGGTGAAAAAGGCCTACTTGCCCTCACTGCTCCATATTGTGGTTTCCTGTCTGGAGAGCTAGACTGTTTTCTGCTGCTTTCTTGACAAGATATGCCCTCTTTCTTCCCCTTTTCTCTCTGTTCATTTGAATTAAGAGTGAGAAGATGAGGGGAATGCTGAACTCCTGACCTTTCCTCCACCCCTCACTCCCCAGCCTTGGCTTTGAACTAGATACTGTGAACCAGAGACCTTTCTTTTGCCCACAGGTTAGAGATTGTGGTGCAAGGATGTGTCCCTTTTGCTTCCTCTGCTATCAAATATTTCATCCTTGTTTCCTGTCCCCAGTGGAGCACAGATGATCAGGCTGTCCTGCTACATCTGGTCCATGAGGCCTCAGAGAAGGCAAAAGTTGTGGCATCTGACACGATCATTTAAGGGACAGATACGGCATTAGGAAAAAAGTAAAGTAAGAGGTGGGAGAATACAATTTGTAAATTGTGCCTAAATATGCCCTAAATGGTCAGTTGCAAACAAATTCAGCTGCCCTCCCATCTATTTTCTGTTCTGCACCTGAGGTATATTAACATTGTCCTTGAATTACAAATCACATGCTGATTTTGTGGTGTTGCTAAGGTATGCCAAAAAGGGCATGTAATTTTTGCAAGAAGTGTGGGTAAGAATCCACGTGGTTAGAGAGCAGCTCTGCAGTAAAGGACCTGGGGGTTCAGGTACACCAGTTGAAGATCAATCAGCAGTGTGACTTTGAGGTAGTGAAAGCTGAGCACATGCTAGATTGCATTAATGGGATTTTATCCAGCAAGTCAAGGAGTGATTATTCCCCTCTGTTTAGCAATCACAGGACTGTCCCTGTAGTCCTGTCTTCACTTTTGGAGTTCTTAGTACAGGTAAGACATTGACAAAGTGGGGCAAGTCTAGCCAACAATGACAAAGGTCGTTAGAGGATTGGAGCACATGAGATAAAATGAGAGACTGGAAGACCTGAGTTTATTCAGCTGGGAAGAAAAAGCTAAAGGAGGTCTAATTGTAGCCTTCAGCTGCTTAAGGGATAGTTAAAGAAGAGACAGAATCACAGCAAAAGAATGAGAGGCAATGAATAGGACCTGCAACAGGGGAGTTATGATCGTTCTAAGGAAAAAGTTCTTCATAATGGGAATGGTTACAGAGAGGCTGTCTTCTTCAGAAGAGAAGAAGATTCACAATTCGCCCTGAGCAGCTTGATCTAAGTTTGAAGCTGGGCCTGCTTTGAGCAGGAGTTTGGATCAGAAGACCTCTAGGGTTCCTTTTCAATCCTAGTTCTGAGATTCTAAGTGTGATTTTTAAGACAACTACACTAAATTATGCAGTGAGTTAACTTGGAACATGGCAAAGCAGAATAAAGCTAGTTCTTTGCTTTAGCCAGAGAAATGGGCAAAGAGCTGAATGACATACATGAGTTTTGGTACTTTAGCCTTCTCTTGAACTGAATCAGAAGAATATCCTGAAGAAAAGGCTTCCTGAAGTCAACACATGCTTTATTTGGTATTATGCAATGGGTTTTTCTTGATGGATGGTTGTATGTGTATGAGCTGCCCTCATACACCTAGCTAATGATGAGTTTCAGTGGCATTAATTAGAACTAGAGGGGACAAGTGTGCCCCTGTGAGTTTATTTGTGCTTGATAACTACCTTAGAGAACTGAGTAGCATAAATAAGGGGTCATAATCAGAGATTGAAGTCCCTGCTCTGTAGAACGCCCTACTGAACAGAGAATGCCATGGAAGCTAGGCTTGCAGTCAGACATTGTTTAATGTCTTCTTGATTGTTTTCGTGCTGCTTTATTCTGTCAGAGGGAGTATCAGAGTACCATAATCTTTCCTCAGTTCTGCTGACTGAGAGAGGTTTTGAAAACAGAAATCCTGAAGGAGTTCCTGTAGTTAGTGCTAAGTTTCACGTAGTATGAGAAATGCATTTGTACTCTCTCTTTGTGAGTCTGTTTCCAAATGTTTGCTTATTCTTACTCACTCAATGCTTACCATTTTTAAAATAGTCTAGGTAGGACTTGGTTTTCTGCCAGCTATGGCCAGCAGTACATACTGTGTCTTGGGATATTGGAAGCAGGCATAGGGAAAAATTTGCTAGAGAGCCTGTGCTGCAGTGAAAAATGTTACCCATAAATACGGTGGAAGTTCAGTCATTGGAATTTTCCAAGACTCAGCTAGACAAAGGCACAGCTGACAAGTTCTAGTGATGGTAGATGTCCCATTTCATGATTGGGCTAGATGTCCCCCAAAGCTTCCCTCCTAATGATTTGATGAAGTCACTGCATCATGTCAATTCCTCCTCTCGCAAGACCCCTGTTCTCACAGGGAGAGCAGATCTGTTCATAGTGTACCCAGGTGTCTTGTATCAAACAATGCTGCAAGGACTATTTGAGCCGAGACAGGTGGCCTGTGCTGCACCTTGGGGCTGGCCTGGGTTTGTTGGAGAAGGTGTGGTGTGAAGGCACTTTAGGTGCTATATCTGTTCTCTTCTGGGAAGCTGCTGGCTTGCTGCATCTCCACATCGGTTTCCTCCATTTCTTCACTCTGTGTGTCAGAGGCATGGAGCCAGCAGCAGCCTTGGGAATTGCTAGAGGAGTCAGTGTGTGTTTCTCATAAACTTGCACGGCTCAGCCCTTTCTTCTATTTCACACTGGAGTTTTTTCCCTTAAGCTTAGAACCACCCTGTGAAGATCAAACTGTAGCGGGGAGCAATCACCCATTCCCTCCTGGAGAGCAAGAAGGATATGAAGGACCCATGGTTCAGCCAGCCTAACAAAGAATTTATGACACTTGCAGCACTGTCTAGCCCTGCTGCACTGAAGATATAATATCTAATGGGAAGACTCCTAAGGCCTGTCTGTTGGAGACAACTAATTAAGCTGATAGATGACCTGTAAGTTGGCTTAGTGAAACCAGTGTTGGTTCCACTACAACATCCTTGTCTGAGTGTGAGAGCAGCTCCTTACATTTTGGCTGGTGAAGGTAGAGAACTAGTTTAAAATGAGATTTTGGTTGAACTGGTAAATCTTTGTCGTATATACAAGTGTTTATGTATTATTTTCAAGGCTTCATTGCTAGGTTTATATGGATGAAAAAGTTTCACTAGTCACTGCCTGGATTATCAATAATTAATTGTTAGGATGAGCTTCACTGCAGTCGTGTATTGCCAAGGCTGCAAATAGACATGTTCTCCTGCTCTTCTTGGGTTTGATAGACAAAACCAAGGAGACTGGCTGACCTCATGTTGCTGGACCCAACAGTAAATATGAGACCAGTTACTATACCACAGACGTATTCCATTGTTTTGCTTTTGTACATTTCCATGTTGTTACATTACACAGCTGCCCCTCAGATAGGATATGCGAACCCTTTCCAGGAGGAAGCATGATGGCTCTGCAGGGCCACACACTCACATGCAGTAGCTGTGCACTTACCCAGGTTTCACACTAAGATCTCTGGAGAAACAGCCCAGAATTCTCCATGTTGCACTAGCATGAAAATATCTCTTTAGAAACTGGTTTCCACTGCACCATGCAAGAACTTTCCAGACTCTTCTGAGGCTGTGTGCCCAAGTGCTCTCTGTGTGCCTGCGTACCAAGTGAGTCCGAGTGTGCTTCACCTTCAGCCCACCCCTGCCTATGACTGAGCTCTGGGACAGCACATGTGCAAGGGCTGTTCTGCTTGCCACTGCATTGCTGATTGCAAGATCATTCAAAGGAAGGCGATGGAAATGTGATTGAGTGATTTAACTGAACAGTGCAATGAACACTGAAAGTTTGTCAGGCTTGAGGTCTTCCTCTTTTAATAAAATAAGTAAATTCAAGCACTGGTGAGCCACAGCAAAAAAAAACCCCAAGCTTGTGCAAATATTGACAGGATTATGTTGCAGGAAACAGACACTGAGACTTAGAGGTGGCAAAACAGTCAGCCTTCGAAATTATGCTGTGCATGGAGACTACAGGGATGTCAAATGCTGACATGAACAGGGGCTTATTTCACATATTGTGGCCACAGGATTTGGTTCAGGTTGTTTGGGGTGATCCTGTTGTGCTATGTAACTCTATGTGTGCTGGCATGGCAGGCTGATGGAAGAGATCAGTTTGTGCTGAAATACATGACATGCTCACTAAATCAGTAACTGTAACTTCTAATAATCAGTTCAAAATAGTCTGGAATAAATCACTCCTTGTATGTACACATTCCACTCTCACCCCTCAGCTGGAAACCATCTTGTATCACATTTGAAGGGAAAATGCGTGACTTGGCACTTTGCACAGAAGCCAAAGCTATTCTGTGGCACGTAGTAAAGTTGTTACCCGAAGTTATTGGTCAGAACTCAGGACCTTTTCCATTTATACCACAGCTTTCTTAACACAGAAAACAGAGATAAGTTTTATACCCAGTCTGTATCCCTTGGACATGTCCTGATTGATCCTTAAAATGGAATCACGGGATATGCCACACCCTAATGGACTGTGTGGCCTGTTCCAGGACTTCCTCTGACACTGGGGTTTTGGAACTTTCTTCACTGGTATCTTCTTGCCTTTTTTCAGAAGCTCACCATGAGTGATCGTAAGGCCTGTTGTTGGTGTGGTGTGAGCTTTCAGCCTGGTTGCCTGCAAAAGAGGTAGATGTACCTGATCTGTTGACTTCTGCTCTGTCCTTGTGAGATCGTATCTATTGCAGGTATGTCCAATTGAAAATTGTAATTATGGTTATACACAGGAGAGCCAAACTTATTGCAGTATGGGTCTATATGGATGTCTCAGAACATCCTACATTAACCCACTTTCCAGGGGTCCTTTGCAGTTATGGAAGTTTTTTTAAATTTGTGTTTCCTTTATCAAATTCATCTGACTTTTCAAATAACTGAATTTTCCTGTAATGTTGTCACAAGAGGGCAGAATGAGGGTTTGTACATGCAGTAACATTTAGCACAACTGAGCAAATTGGTGTGTATCAGCTGAGCTGTGGTAACAGCTGTGTGCACAACTAGCCTGCAGCAGACATGGGGTAATTCCACTTAACGCTGTCTTCTCCTAGGTTAAGTCAAATGACCTTGCATTTATCACATGCCAGAAGCATGCACATGCTCAATTATCAAGCTAGGATTATATGCCACAACTTCTTAAGGCTCAGTAACTTAATCCTCTGTGTGAGCCCTAAAGGCTGTATACCTTGAATGGGTATCTTCCCTATTTTTATAAAGCCAGACTGCACTGGCAGTCAGAGTAGCATGTTCTGTTCTTTGGAACGATCTGAAGAATCTGCAGCTCATTTCCTTACAAAAAGCTGGTTTTGGAAATCTGGGACTGTGTGAGTAGTCCTGTCACAGGCGAGGTTACCTTCACCTACTGATAGCTCCCCAGCATGAACTAACTACCTCCATACCCATGGCTGAGTTATTTCTACCATTGCAACAATCTCAGCTTAAGGGTGACTAAAGCTGTTGACTTCAATCTGGTTGGCTGCTACAATGACCACACAGATCACTTTGAATTAATTCATTGGCAAATACATAATTCAAAATAATTGCTGTGATTTTCCTTCCCATCGTTAATGACTTTGAAACCGTCTTTCATTTGTAAAGAAATCACTCACAACTTTGGAATTAATAAAGCACTCAGTGAGAGGTGCCTACTAAACTAGTCTGCAGCTATCTGACCAACTTCTAAGACAAGTTAAATGGATACACATTTGCCTGTACATAGACAAGTCTTCAGATATGTTGGGGTTAATTCTAGAGTTAGTTCAAAAAAGTGCACAACTCCCCAGGAAAATAAAGGTTTTTCAGCTTCTGCCTCTGTTAAATAATCATTAGTGACAGCACAGAACTGCATGTCCTCTGCTTTCTAGGTAAGAACCATGAGGCTGTAGTCCGGAAGGGACCTAAAAAAGTGTCCTCTGTGATGGCTAAGTTTTACTAGCATGTGGCACAACTGTAGGAGGTGCTGTGTGTAGTGTTTTCCTGCTGATCTGCTTGAAAGGAAAAACAAATAAAAAAGAGACTAAGTTCGCAAACAGACTTCACGCCTGAGCCATCCAGGTTCCTGAATGATCCACATCAAAACCGATCAAATACATTCTTCCCAAACTAACATCTCTTCTAGTTTGTTAAGCAGAACCTGTAAGACTCTAATATTAGTATCTTCTACAGTGCTACACACAACTATGTCTGCAATCACCCTTACTCAAGAAGCATCTCTAAGGATATTACATTGCGTGGTCCCGCCATGCAATGGGGAAGGCCACTCAAATACAGGTGACTTGTTGGTGGGATTTGTATTCTCTGGGAACAGTGCCACTGGGCAGAAGAGGAGTGTGTGAAGGATTTTACTCTCCTACAGTAAATTAGGAGCTTGTCTTGAGAGCAAGTTGCTCTCATTCAGGCCAAGTTTAGGTGACCTCAGTCTGAATCATGGATATTGTACCTCCTGTTTTCCCTTTTTCCCAGCTGCTGCTGAACACTTGAGATGGCACTGGCTTGTTATCTGCTCCTCTTTGCGGGTGCAGAGGAACCTGTGCTCTGTGTGTGAGCATGCATGTGTGTGTCTGGCTGCCTGTCATTACGGCACTAATGGAAATACTGCACGGATCACAACTCTCAATTAGCTCCTCGGGAGATTGCTGTGACAGCCAGTTACTGAACAGCAAGGCCTGAAGGAATGAATTAATTTGTAGTACACGGCAGTTAGAGTCACAGTGTTAGCAATGGAATAAGACAGCAAAAGACCCTGATTAGACTTCAGCGGCATGGTGCGAGGGACAGTTACCTGGGGGACTGTTAGCTGCTACCTTTCTTTTTTTGTCTATCACTCCTCCTGGGGTTTGAAAAGATCTCGGACCGTGAATGAATGAGTTTAGAGCTCTTAGTTTGGTTCTTGGAGTCACTGTCTGCCTGAGGCAATTTGGCAGCCGGCAATGGGCTTTCATTCAACACAGACAAGGGCATGCTGCTCTCCTCCTGGCCTGGAGCCAGGCCACAGCCACTAGGTGAGTGGTATTCAGGGGAGGTAACCCGATCTTTCTGTCCTCTTCAAACAACAGCTCTCTTCCTTATTAGTTCAGATAACCGTGTATCACAGAGGGTGTCCTAAGGCTGGTGCACCAGGGGATGCTGGTGTCTTGCCTTTGCAGTGACACATTTATACACAGTCACAGAGGAGCAAAATGCGCTTGGTAAGGCAATCTTGGGAATCTTTATAGACAGTGTAAAGTTTCCAAAGCTTCTGCCCACAAACAGCCACATGTTCCCCGTACGCTGGTTCCACACTGTTCAAAGATTCGCAGTCTCTTATTCTGTCATTCACAAAGATAAGTATTGGCTTTTATCAATTGTGCAATCACTTTTTCTTAAAATTTTGTTTTTAACGTATTTTATAGAGACGGCTTACTCGTGTGCAGAAAGGATTTGTCACAGTGGGACACCATCCCTTCTTTACCCTTAATCACCCCCCCAGTGAAAAGCCATGCGAAGCCAATGTAGTTTTGCACGCGGTACTTGTTCTGGCTGAGTCAGATCTGAGCCTCTGAACTGTGTGACATGCAGTGCTGGGAAGGAGTGAGGTGAAAATAAAAGAATGTTCACAGAGCAGTTCTTGTGGAAAGTAAGAAACATTAAAAGAAAGTTTCTTATGAGACTGTGTTGCTCTGGTAGGCTAAGGTCTTCATGTTCCGGAAAGAAAGATTTCTGAGTAGGGAGGGAAAGAGAAGTAGTTAACTGGCAATGCAACTCCTAAAGGTGGTTGTCCTCCGTTTATCTGTAAAACGACATGGAAGCAGCACCAGCCAAGCCATTGTGGTTTTTAGGCACAAGAGGGATCTTTTGTTTTGACCGAATTCCCAAGAATCATTCAGTCTGTGATCCCTGCATTGTCAACCAACAAATGGAGCAGTTAACATTACCTTTGTTAATAGGAGGCAGGAAATCAAGCCCAAGCGCCTCTCAGCACTGGTGTCCTTGTAACGTGCGAGTCATCAAAGTGGTTGTACACGGGTTTGCAGCTCTGGCAGTGCTCCTCCCGTGGGCAGTATTGCGTTGGTGTGCTTTTATTTTCCTTCATTTTGAGTGCAAACAAAAGTCCAAACAGTCGATCTTTTCCTCTTTGCAGCCTGTGGCACTTGTTTGATCTTTGTGTCTGCTGTTTGTATGAAGCGTGTCCCTTGCTGCACATTCTGGCCAGTAAGTGGTGCTCCCCCCTTCCTTCCTGCGGGTCCATCCTTTGTGCCGAGCTGAGAGCGCTGTCATGCGTCGCTGGTGCTTTCGGGTGTGTCTCACCCGGACGGTACGTCATGCTTTGAGGTAGTGTATTGATACAATAATGCTATTTCTAATGGGAGTCCTAATGGTGTGTTGTTAATGACACTTCTTGGCATTATCCCATTGTCTGTACATACTGCTACAGAGGTCCTTGAATAGGTTCCTCTGATGCAGACCAGCAGATGAGATGTGTCTCTACTGGGTTTATGTGGGTAGTGTTGAATATGAAGAGAACATTTATGTGGCTGGCATGTCTATTAGGAGACTAGAAATACCGGGAAAAGGAGACCTTGTGATATGGTAGTTTTTGGATCCACACATCCCAGTACTGTATTCTTCCCAGTTGAAGAAACATGTTTCTTTGCAAAGCTATGTGATTTGGCTGGTATATGGGATGTGACTTCTTCACTGGCCCTTTAAAGACAGGATCCTTTCAGTAACGTTATTCCACAATGAATTTTGATGAATCCAGTTGAGATTTTTGCACTTTTGATCACTATTGTCCTGGTTTTTTTGCCTGGATATAAAACTCTAGCATGCTGACCTGGTACCTGTGTTGAGTTTGTTCTTCTATGAAAAAAAAATGACACCAAGGCAGAACTGGCTTATCCTTAAGTGATGGTACAGTTTTGGAAGTAGCAAATAGCTACCTAAATAGTTACATTGCAGAGACAGGGAGTAAGACGTATGTGAAGAATAGGGAGGAAGAAATGGACTAAAAGAGAGAAGCAAAGAAGATGGGAGTACGGAAAGAGAGGAAAATTGATAAATAAAAAAAAAAAAAAGAGAAGTGACTAAAGCAAGAGAAGAGAGAGGGAGATTCTCTCCTGATTAGAATTCATGAACTCCATTCTTACATTAAGTCTATATATGACACCTGGCCTTTAATGTGAAGCTGCCTACGAGCATTAAAAATTAAAAGCAGAAGGTAGGATCCATCCATCTCGGGCAGCGCTGCTCCCCTCCTATCTGAGTTCTGCACAAAGCTATTACACATTGATAAATTATTTTGGGTAATAGCTGAGATATTACATTGTTTCTGAGTGAAGGTAAAATCTCTCCATGACATGGGCATTTATCAGGAGCGCATTTCATCCTATTTATTATGGCCGAGACGAGAT
Source organism: Ifrita kowaldi (assembly GCA_013398055.1). Lineage (NCBI taxonomy): Eukaryota > Metazoa > Chordata > Aves > Passeriformes > Cinclosomatidae > Ifrita > Ifrita kowaldi. The sequence goes on along the minus strand of VZRS01004854.1, from coordinate 141,954 downwards.
CGCAGGCTGCGGGCAGAGCTGGCATGTCGTGCTGATCACCTCCCCCATCGCCTCCCTTCCCTCTGTCACTTAGATGATGGGATATTGATGGAGCTCATGACAAGTTAATTATTAACTAAAGATATGCAGTTCACCTTTGCCAGGGGAGGGGGCACAGAAGAGAGCAACAATAGTTCTTAAAAAAATAAATATATCCATTGTATCTTAGGATTCCTTTCTCCACCTTCCTCTCCCTTCTACCTGTGGTATTTTACAGCCGCCCAAATAAATCAGATTCGTTGTATGAATAGCAGTATGGTCTAGAAGGCCAACAGAAATGGAAGAAGCTCTAAGAACCTTTAGTTTTCCTCAATAAAAGTTTACACAAAAGTTTTTATCCATTGACTTGGCACCGGAAGTAACTAGGGAGAAATTTTTGTTGTCTGCCTAGTAATGGTGATTTCTCTCACTCTTGAGAGGGCCAGAAAGCAGAGGCAGGATTCTGTCCAATAAATGAATACATTCTTTCTTTATAAGGAAGAGATGTCTTGATGCCATCTGAATATTTCAGCTACTCCCTTCCACTGAGTGCTGGATGTTCCCCTGAAGGCTGGCTGGTTGTGCAGGAAGGTGATGGTCACAAAGATAATGCTTGCTTGCATGCTCACCTGAGCTTGCAGGCTAAACAGGATGAGTTTGCCAGCACATGAAGGAGAGTTACTCAGTTGATTGGTTCTGATCCTGAAGTTTGTTGACTAAGTTGGAGCCAAAGCAGTAAAAGGCAGTCAGGTGCCAGAGGTAACTAGTACATCATTTTACACTCAGCTTCTTCTGGTTTGTCCTTAAAGTGTCTAAGTATTATGTTGTTGAGGTAGTTCTAGAAAAAAGGAGCCATGGCTGTCAACTGCCACAACAGCGGTCATTTAGAAAATAATCACATGGCAAAATAAAACAGTCTATCAAAGGAACCATTCCCTCCATATGGTCACTTAGCAAGACCTGCCAAATAAGTTTTCACCACTTAAGAGTCCTTCTGGAAAAAAAATGAATGTCTGTTTGTTTTTCAAAACCCAAGCTGCTGTAGATGCCAGTTTAAACTACAGGTGCACCAAATTTCATGCAGGTTGGATTTGAACCGTACAGCTCATTTAGGACCCATATAATTACCTTCCTTAAAGAAAGCATAAGATTATTACTTCTGCATTGGAGAAAAAGAAAAAAGGTTGTTTTTCTAGTTGTCTTCTTATGAGCTGTGGTAAGGGATGCAAGACACTACCTTTGTGTCTGCAACAACTTGGTCTCTCCAGAGCGAAATTGCATGTACTTCCTTCATGCTGTTCTACTTGAACTATCCCAAAACTTGTGAAAGCTGCTGTGTGGTCTCTATTCTTTTGGTGTAAAACATACTCCTGTGAAGCAGCACTGATCAGGGTACGGGAAAGCCAGTACCATTCTTTGAAATCCACCAGTTCCGTTCCCTTGGATTAGTGCCTTATGCAGAAGTTTCAGGAGCTGACATTTTGTTTTACTGATTTTTGGCTTTTCCTATGAAATCTGAAGTTTTGGTTCTGGGCTAACCCTGAAAGTTCCTTAAAAAAAAATTAAATTATTTAAATAAGCATCATTTCCTATTCTATAGCTGTGAGGACTCTCTCTTTGAAAATACAGATTTCTACTTATTTGCCTGAAAATGGGAAATTTTAAGTACAAGTAAGCAGATTGATTTGGATTCTCAGGTGTAACTCTTCCTCTGTGAGACTATGCTAGATACACATGCATTGAAATTGCTGTGTATAAAAGCATAACTTTTAGAGCTTTCATTTTCTTCATATACTTTGGCTTTTTGAAATCTCTGAAAATCTAGCTGCTTGCTATCATAGGTATGAGAAAGAGAGATGGGATTGGGCTCCCACTTACAGATAAAGTGAGTGCTGTCTGAAACATGGTGGGTAGATTAGCTGTCTGGTTTCCGAGTAAGAAACTGCCCATCACTGCAGTAAGGCTAATCTGCCTGTCCTTGTCTGGTCATAGTGATCAGTTTGCCCTCTACTTAATATAATAAGATATATAATAAAAATGTATTAACAACTGTGAACCACCCTCATCCCCCTTCCAAAACCCCCTGGGATCCTCCAAGGTTAGAGGATGTGCACTGTACTCACCTCAAAGTAAATTCACGTTCATTATCTTCACCTTTTATTGCACACCTTGTCCTTGTCTGTTGCCTCTCTTGCAGCTGCTTTTTGCTCCGGGCCTTGGTCTGTAGTCCCTGCCTGTGCAAGGTAGCTGTGTTGACATCACTGGCAAAATACTAATGGTGTAATACCTGGTGGTCCCATTTATCTTCCAAAGATACCTTTCTGGTGAGCTTTGTGAGAACCACATCAGGCTGTGAACTTGTAAATATGTGTTCAGGGGGTCTGGGCTCATATGCTGTCTGTAACTCCTCCAAGGCAGAGGCTCCATCACTGTTTCCAAGCAACGTGCCCACCTGCTGGTTATGGTAATGACAAGTCTTATAGCTTTTTTCCTAATTTTTTTACTTTACCTAGACTTTCCTCCTAGACATCTCATAACTCAAGCTGTAATTTCTTATGCAAAGAATGCCTCTCACACTAACAGAGGTAATAGCAGGAGTTCAGTACTCCCAGGTTGTTCATTAACACACAGTTCTCTATTAGTATGAATAAGGAGGCAATGGAGAAGGGATTGCTCTGTTTGAAGTTGGAAATCATTGTGTTTAAAGAATAAGCTTTGAAAGCCCATAAGAAGAAGTCTTGTATTGAGAGACAATAGTATGAATACATTTTTGTTGAGGTCCAAAAGTACCTATCCATAGTATTAATATTTTCTGGCAAAAAGATGATGATGTGTTGTTGTATTACCTGCTGACTCTAGAAATATAAGAGAAATCTGAGTTAAGTTTATACGAGCTTCATTAGACTTAGCTCAGTTTTGAATGTAACTCAGCGTGGTTTAGCTGATCTGTACCTAGGAGAGTGTGTTCAGCCTGGCAGTACGGGAAATGTCACAGGGCAGACAAAGCAGCAAATCAGACAGACCAAGACTCATCAGAACAGGGTTCCTTCACAAGAGCTGGAACTGAATGTGAGGTTTAATGGATGTTGTGTCCTGTTTTATGTGGTAGAGTTTTCCCTGAGTGTGAGCTGTGTCGGGCAGGCAGCCTACTTGTTCCACAAGGCTTTATGGCTGTGCTGCCCTAGATGGGAGGTCATGTGCTGCTGCTGTAGTGTGCCAAATCTGGTATCCTTTGCTAACCTGGCTCCTTGTCGTTTGTTGTGACTGACACAAAAACAGCTGAGAAGGTGCAAGGACTCCAGGCAGGTGGAAAGTTTAGAAACAGCTGGACTCTAAAGTCACATATGCTGAGACTGTATATGTAGAAATTGGCTTTTTGTGCAGGGGCTCAGCTGTTGGTCTCCACACCAACACAGGTCTAGATCTATCCTTAGACCTGCCTTACGTTTTTCGGTTGTGCCAAACTCCTGGCGTTGATAACAACTGAGGTGAAGATTGCACTCATTATTTGTGTTTGGAAATATTACTTTGTCATCTTTTCATTGTGGTGAATAACCCCTTCTTCCTTTTATATTCTAGTTCTAGACTAATGGAAATAACAACCCAACTCTTAGCTTTTTTTCCCCTGTTCTTTATTCCTCAGTATCTTCAGCAATTTGCTCTTTGTGTCTCTCTTACTCATAAGGGAAGATAGGAGAAGCCTAGCCAGTCTGTCTTCTGTGGTATCCTTTATACTTTTTCTTTTGTGTTCCCTGAAATGAATGGCAAAACCCCTTCATTCTTCAAATCTTTTCTTGTGATCCACTTCAGTATTTTGATGCTTTTAGGAAAATAACTGGTTCTGATGTCATTAAGAAACTTGATCCTTATTAGTATTTATTTGTCTTACAATTTTATATTAAAAGTGTATTTTAAAATTATTTTTTCCTAAAGTCATCTACTCTTTCTTCTGGCGAATCTGTCACTGTACATATGTCACCTTCTTTCTGCCACTTCTTCCAGTCTGGTGTGTTGTGCCTCAGCTCAGTCTTCACACAGATTTAGGCAGTAAAATGAACAGTGAGAGCTTGTGCTTGAGGGAGGTGCGGTGGCTTTGAGTGGTACCATAAAAGAAATCATTCCTACTAATGATGTGCTCTAGACCAGACGCGGTGCTGCCTTCCAAACATGGCAAGCACACAGTGAAACACACGATGTACCACCACGCTCATTCCGTACGCCTGCAAGCACTGGGCACCCCCACGTCCCCCACCTTCTCCCCACCATAGCATAAATGGAGGATCATGTTCCATGTGCTCCCAGGTCAACCCTCAGAAACAGTTTAAGCAGCTTGGAGAAACACACAACAACTTAAAGAGTTAACCCTACGGTAATTGGGAACGAGAGGGGGGAAACAGTGTAATGGAGGGGTGAAGAGTTTCCATAAACCCATTGCCTCAGCTCAGAGAACCTGCTAAGGGGCAGTGGTCAGAGAGAAACAGAAGGAGAGAGAGAGATATCAAGTGTAGTAATCAGAATGAAAAATGGAGCTCCGGTTACTTTAAACAAGAGCTAATTTATCACGAGAACGAGTGGATAAGTAGCTGAGTTTCAGGCGTTCAGTAAGTTCCCCGTTCTGCTCCAAAAATTATTCCACCCCTGTCTCCATGCTCCCATAAATCATCCCCTTCTTCACTTCTGCTCCGATTACCAATTACTCCTGCCTACGACACGCTTTCCCCTACCCGACACAATCTGATGGGCCCCTGCCTTTTAATTTTACAAATGCTTTTTCCTTCTTGCTTCTCAGCTCCCTGTCCCTACTCCTCCCCTCCCCAGTTTCTCTCTGTATCTTTGTTTCCCCTTTCCCTTCTCGTCTACTTTTTTTTTTTTTAATTTGAAGAAAGGGAGGGCAGTAATGTTTTCTGGCACCTCCCCCCATGAGGTTGACTGAGCTGAAGGAGAGGAATAGAAATTAATTATTTTCCCAAACCTGAAATCTCTTTGGGCTTGTGAATCCTCTCCCTAAGCACATGATGAATTCTAGACCCAGTACAGCTGTATCAAAGGTGAAAGTCTTGTTCTTGAAAGGATGTGTTGCTTTTTGTTGAGTCTTTGAAGGAAAATATAGGGTTTTTTCCTTTTTTCCCTCTTCTTTATTGTACACAGAACTTTTTGCAGAATGGAGATATTTTGTGAGCTGCACAGCTGCAGGCAGAAGAATTTTAATTTATATTGTATTGTGCAATTTTTCTGTGTATGCTTCACCACTGCTAGTATTTACACTGGAGTACTTCTAGCTAGTTGTCACACAAATGCATCAGGACTGATCTGTACTGAAACCCTGATAATTTAGAAAAGGCTCACACAAGAAACTTTTGTTGGCTTTGATGACTCCATACATGAAATCAACTTAAACCAAGCTTGTACTAATTAGCAAGTATCTACTTTAGGAGTATGTGTTGAATTTATTGGTATAGCTACACCTTTCTAATATAGAAACCTTTGATGCTGCTTATGAATGGTAATCTAGGGTATCATAAGTGTGCTGCATTATTCAGATGCTGAATGCATATGCACATGGATTGCTTATATAAAAATTCTAGAAAGAGATTTCAAACATCGAAGGACTGGCATACAATAATGTACTTTTTTGCTTCTATACATTTTCTTTTCACAACATAAATTATTTCTGAATGTTTGCCCAAGCTACAGTTGGAGAGTTTGAAATCCCTGTATGTCATGTTTATGAGTTCAGCATAGACTCAACAGTTCTGTTTGATTGTAGTAAAATAGTTTCTGGATGCTTCATTAATTGAGACTTAAATAGCCTGTGGAAAGTAAAAAAAGGTTCAGGAGGGCTAACTTGCATGAATCTAATAGATGCTGGCAACTGCTAAGTTGGAAGAGCCATCCCAACTGAAGGGAAATGTTTATGCAGGTCGTCAGTCTGGCCTAATGTGCACAGAGCTGTTATTTTTGCCTGTAAGACATTCAGTGAAATTGCCATGAGACTTACTGAATCCAAAAAGAGAAAATTCCCTTGCCCTGCTGAGAACAGAGTAGGCAAAGTGACAGCTCTGCCTGCTCTGCTGCAGAGAGAGCGGCTGTCCGGAGCTGATTTTTGTGCAGGATAATAGATGGAGGAGATGGATTACCAAGTGATAAATCACACAAAGGAATTGGCTGGTGCCAGAACCCATGAGCAGGAAAATAGCTGGCATGCTCTGCAGTGAGTATTACCATCTCCATCTGAAGAGTCCCAGCCTTTATGCATAAACAGTAAGACAAGACAGGAGTTAATTATAGTGCAGCTTCTTGACATAAGGCTTTTACAGAAAAACAAGAATTCTACAGGGAACGCATCCATTTACGTTTATCGGACAGTTTATCTTTTTCTCTTTAGGGAAAGAGTTCAGGAAATCCTCTCTGTTCTCATTTCCCCCTCTTATTCTCATTTTGTCTTTATTCACATTTTTCAAAGCCCTAAGTGTTATTTTCTGACCAAGGAGTATCACAGGAATCTTTCAATAAAGAAATAGAGGAGCTAACTGAGCATGACTCAAGTCATTCCTATCCCACATGATACATATGTAGTCCCTCCGCCCTGTCAGGGAAAGAATGGTTGCTGGCATTCACTATGTAACTCAGTAATCAATAATACTGCTCCACATCACCCTAAAGACCAGTGATACTCTGAGCTCAGTATACTTTGGGCTGGGAAATTCATGCATAAAAGAGAGTTACTTGAACATGGTGGAAATCTGGCTTCATCCTACAGCATCTTCCTGTGATCCAAAAGACAGTATTATGTTGAGTACTTTTAAGTGCACCCAAAAAGTGTGCAGAGATGCACTTTACATATGAATTCTTTTTCCTTTAAGAGCCATGCAAGGTAATTCATAATTCTTCTATGCACATGATATGCGCATGAAAATAGAGCCAAAGAAGAGCGCCATGCTTCTGACATGTAGGGAAGGTTGCTGGCTCAAGGTCAAGACTTGTCAGGATGAAGTGTGTTCTGTTTACCTAAAACCTTTAATAACAATACTTTATTATCATTAAAAGCATAATGGAGAAAGAGGTTTTTGATGTTGTTATCTAAAAAGCTGTCTTTGCTGAAGAGAGAAGAATCACAGAATCACACCCTGGGTAAAGTTGGAAGGAACCACAGTGGGTCATCTGGTCCAACCACCTTGCTCAAGCAGGGTCATCCTAGAGCACATGGCAGAGGATTGTATCCAGACAGTTCTTCAATATCTCCAGTGAGGGAGACTCCACAACCTCGCTGGGCAATCTGTTCCAGTGCTCAATCACCAGCACAGTAGAGAAGTTCTTCGTGTTTTCAAGTGGAATTTCCTGTGCATCAGTTTCTGCCTCCTTTCTCTTGTCCTGTTCCTTGGTGGGAATTAGAAGACCCTGGCTCCATCCTCTTAGCACCCTCCATTCAGATACTTACAGACATTGATGAGACCCCTTTCAGTAATTTCTTCTCGAGGCCTTAACAGGTCCAGCTCCCTCAGCCTTTTCTCCTAAGAGAGATGCTCCACTCCCTTGGCATCTTTGTTGCCCTCCACTGGAACTGTTCCAGGAGCTGCAAGTCTCTCTTGTACTGAGGAGCTCAGAACTGGACACAGCACTCCAGATGTGGCCTCACCAGGGCTGAGCAGAGGGGCAGGATCACCTCACTCAGCTGCTGACAGTGCTCTTCCTAATGCAACCCAGGATATTTTCAGGTGTTCAGTACTAGGCTGGCACCACAGTGGAAACTGCACTAAAGTAAATTGTATTATTTCTGACTTGAGAGTATCCCTGTGCACATGGGCTGTGTAAGCATGAAGATGACAATGGTGATCCTCTTTTGATAGAGCTGTGGCAGAAAGTTGTCGGCAAAGAATCAGAAGGGGAAGATACACAAATGGCACTTATGCAAGGTGTTTCCAACATGTCAGATTTCCTGAAATGTGCAGCACAAGTAGTGCTTATGCAGCTCTCTAGGAGGCTGGGGAGGTGCTGGAAGTCCCCAAAGAGTTAATGAGAGCAGGTCTTTGAACTCATCTTTTCAGGACAATAGTCCTTCAAACTAATATTTTCAGGACAATAGTCCATGGACGTGAAAACTTCAAAGTTTTGGATATAATATTTAAAGCCTTGATGACTAGATACTTTTTTAGTAATTGTAACCTGACACTGTTGTTTTTAATAGTGTAAAACATTTGACCGAATCTTGACAAAGTCATTCATTACATGTGGAATTAGCCCATAACTTGTTCCATGACTTGTAGAGCAACCCAGATTCACTCTCCCCAGACACACGGGCACTGGGTTAATATCTGACACACCAGCAGGCCCTCACCAGCACGTGACACTGTCTGTCTCTTTTAGACACAGATCCTTGAAGCTTTACCTGTATTTTTTGAACATAATTTTTAAAAGGTGGTTTGATATTAGATTAATCTTCCAGCTGGCTCCTCCCAAGGACCTGGCATATACTGAACATTGACATGACAGATCCACTACCTTGCTCTGCTCTTTGTTGAAAACTCTATGTGAGTGATTTAATGTTCAGAATTTTCCCCAGAAATCCTTACTGTTTCACAGCAGCCTCATTCTAGAGAAAAAGAAAGTGACCTTAGTTTGCCTTGAATCAAACATTCTTAAACTTATGTTTATTAGATGCTCTGACAGGTACACTGTCTTATGGCCTTATGAAATTTGCCACGGAAAGAACTTCTAAAAGGGTTTTGCTTTGTTGTTATGAAGATTTGGCTGCTAGAAATCAGTTTCCTTCCTGCAGCTTCTGGTTGTCTGGGACAGCACTGACACAGTATCAAGGCAGTAAACATGCAGGCTCTGTGTCCAAGCAGAGACAGACAGTTGTGTTATATAGTCTGAAACCTGGCAGAGCTACCTAAGACTGCAATAAGAGAGACAGCTGGGCTTGCCTGGACTGCCTGCCACCCTACCTCACCTTCCTTTGGATCTAATAGGGAGCTTCCCCAGGGACCCCACATACAAGAAGCAAGGGCACTGCATGCTCTTTATCAACTCTCAACCCTTCTTTTGTGTGACACCAGCTGTCCATTCCCCACTTTAAAATGTCCTGAATCAGCTGGTTGGGAGCAAGAGCAAATCTGAGAGCTTTACTGGTAGAATACCATTGAATTTGGGGCGGAATGATTTTTTTGAAACCGAGATTTGATGTGGGATCATAGATGTGCCTGAGGCTTTCTCTGCAGAGGAATTGTGGCAGAAGCGATGGCCATTATGCTTCTCCCGCCTTCCTGTTCTCAGTACTGTCACCCTCCTGTGAGAATACTTTGCTCAGAATCCCGGAGAGAAGATTTGCTTCTCCCACCTCAACTGGGTGCATGTTTGTGAATCAGGAAGGAGGCTGAGAACTTCCTATCTGTTCCGTAGGTGACTGAATGTTTATGATACCATCACTGTGAGAATGGGCCCTTCCCATATCGAGAGATCTTCAGGCTAATACTACCTGCCACATCCATTTTGTCTTGAAAACAAATCTCAGTGAGGAAGGTTATCATGGAGCTCTTTAACCAATCCCCTCATATGTCCATCACAACAAAGAAAAACTAATTAGGCTTTACTGCGTGCTTGCCTAACCATCACTGAGGAAAGAAAAGAGCTGACAGGATTAGGGATACACTGAGACAGAGGAAAATGGCTCTATTTCAGAATCCTTACCTAGAAAAAGTACCCCTTTTAATTCTTTTGGTTTTCAGTGACGGTAACACTGTAAAGGGACAGGACTTAACACTTGAACTGCCTAAAGCATAGTTTGAGTGACTCATCTAATGCGTTCAGTCTCTTCCTACACCAACACTTATCTGCCATTTTCTAATTATCTGACATTGAATATTCCAAATAATACTGTATACTTATTAATTTTCTGCAATGAATTTAATTAAAGAAGCCCATTTTTCTCCCTCAGAGGAAGAAGTGGAGTTAATGTGTGCTATGAGGAGAGAAACAGTTTCTTCAAGCATACAGCAAGATTCCTGCTTGCAAAAACTTTAGCCAGAAGGACAGCAAGGTACAGTGAGACAAGTGGATTTCAGAAGTAATACACCATGAAAATTTTTCACTTAGCATTTTCTGGAAGTTGACTCTGGGATTTCTTATGACAACTGCAAGTGCAACTGACCTTTCTATAGTTTTAGAGTAGCAGAGTTTAACTCTGTTGTGAAAAGTGTTAACACTCAAGTCTTCATTAACAGAGAGTAGTGGGATACCACAGCCACAGATAATAGAGAAAATGGAAGATACATTTCTGAAATTGGTCCTTGAATATGTTACGTTCTTGTTAGCAGTTATGTAAAGTTAACCTTACTGACTTTGGAATCAAAAAGAAGCATTTCTGATATTTTACATTGCAGTTTGATCAGTCAGGAGGAAAGGATGCAGGGTTCTGTTCCTCCCTTACCAACTGAATCTGTGACTTCCCAGGAGAGACATGGAAGGAGGCAGGGGAACAGTTGCATTGTGCCTGTAGCTTTAGTCAGGGCCAGGCACATTTATGCAGTAGACCATTTCTTACTGACAAAGCACAAGGAATCAGAATACAGCATGATTTTGTGAGACTTGATTGAGCTTACTCATGACAAATAATGACAGCTTTATGAAAACAAGCACATAATTTTTGAAGTCATTAGGCTTCAAGTACTCACACCTTCCCATATGGGTCTAACCTCCATTTTATTTATAGAAGTACAGGAGAGAGAAATAGCTATGTGCATACATTGCAGCATGCACTGATGGCCAAAAGTTTTCAACAGAAACCATTCATGTGGTGCACCAGAGCCCAGCTATGGCTATAAGACCTTAGGGGTTCTACAGGGCTCATCTATTTCTTCTGGAGGGAGGAAGAGTCTCCAGGAGTTTTTGCAATAGGCTTTCAACTTCAGATTAGGAAAGATTTTGAGCTTGTGCAGCTTTCAGTGAAGTAACTGGTGTTTCCAGGTGCTCAGTACTATTCTGATTTTGAGCTTAGCTAGATTTTGGGGCAGCCTGGCTCTTTTTATTTATGTGTGTATTAATGAGGATGTTCTGGGTGGAGATTTTTTATTCCTTTCTATGAACGTACCTGCATTTTTATAACAAGACCTGTCCTGTAAATTAACGGATAAATGTTTCCTGTGGTCACTTCAAATAGTCCCCATGGTTCACAGCACAAAAATGTGATGCTTTGTAAACCAACAGCCTGCCTAATTCAGCTTGCTTTCTCAAGTCTCTCCTGCTGTGGGAGGGCATTTTTGGACCACCTACCAAGCTGCACTTTTATTGTTATTAAATGCCTTCATCCCTGAGTGCCAGAAATCTATCTCCTTTAATTCCAGACACTAATATCTCTGGAGAAATTCTTCTTCATATTAATTCAAAACAAGAAGAGGCTAGATAAAAAAAATGGAGAAGTATGAAGAGTCTGGTTATGCAGCTGAGCCCCCAAGAGTGTGTAAGAAAATATAATATTATAGTAAAGAGACCACTGCACATCACCATTGCTCACCCCAAAAAGGGGACAGAATTACCTAATGCTGTGCTGTAAACCATATATCATCAGCTGGCAATAGGGATTTCTCTCTAGCTTATACAGTAGTTTCGTACTCTTAAAGGAAAAAGACCTTCACAAGAGCAAAACAGGTGATGGGATAAAAAGCAAAGAGATAGCTGGCTTTGATAAGATAACTGGCTAGAGCTTGTTTATCACAAGTTCAGAAAATTGTTAGATAAGGTAGCATGAGGTGATTAGTGGAGGAATCATAAGGGTGACTGAATGGGGGGATAGCAACAGGTGCTGCTGAAAGTCGAAATATTATGCTGAAAGGAAGCTTTTCTCAGAACTGATCTTCTCTTCACCATTGGCCTTGGCCAAATCATTGACATGGTCCTGATGAAAGGTCCAAAGCCGAGAGGCATTTTCAGCATAGAGATGCTTCCAGTACAGAAATGGAATTATTGTGCTAGAGTCCAAAAGCCTGTTAGGACCACTCCTGAAGCAGCACATACAATTCCACCATCCATCCCAGAGGGATGGGTACAAAGGGAACTGAGCACAGAAAGGTACTAGGATGACCAGTGGGGAATGTGTTTTGCAGGATAATAAGAAATTTGGTAGCTTAGCCAGGCAAAATGAGGAAAGAGGGGATATGGTTTCTGTCTATAAATACATCAAACTGCAAAACTCTCAAGAGAGAGAACAGCTATTTAAGCTTAAGGAAATGTTGGCACAAGAACAAATGGGTATAAACTGGCTGAGAATAAATTAGTCTGGAAATTAAACAAAGGTTTCTAGCCATCAGAAAGAGAAGTGAGATTCTGTAATATACTTCCAAGGGATAAGAAACAGAATAAATTTTAAGATGGAACTTGATCTTTTACAAAAGGTCTTCTGTGATGGAAGAGAGTAGACTGCATGACCAAGGAGTCTCTTCCAATCTGTACTCCCACTCCACTCCCCTTTCCTCACCCTATACTGTGCCACTTCTCTTCCTTGGTACCCTGAGCTCCACCTGCTCCTGCTCTGAAGGCACCATGGATCCCTTATCAGAATTCTGCACTGCAATAGGTTGTTTTTAATCCTCCCCGTATCTCTCTATTTTTTTTCCTTGCCAAGCTTGCTGGGCTGTAATGTTTCCCTTCGTGTAATCCATCACAGACACAATGTCGCTTGTGCAAATTAAAATGCACCTTGGAATAATAAAAAAGGGTGGTTTTTTTTTTTTCTTCCTTCCCAGCAGCAGTTCCTCACCACAAACCATTTGTCTCTGGAAAGAAATTCAAGAATGTTAACCCTGTGTATGCTCCTATGGGGTACACAGCACCTCCTGTGGGAACAACACTTAAAGGACACCTTGCAGTTGTGGACCTTGCGGATGTGGACCTTGCAGATAGCTGGAACTGTAACCCACTACTTTTCTGTGAAAACATTGGTGATAGGGTCCAGTGCAACAAATTAGAGATGCCCCATGTCAGGACAAAGAGATACAATCCAGAAAAACTACACAGCAAACCTTGTGGTGCTCCACAGAACTCAAATGGTCTGAGGTGAACATTGTACATTGGGACCTTTAGAAGCAACCACTCGAAACAATTTGAGAGACAAAAGAGTCACCAAACTATCCTGTACTGCTGTACGGTTCTGGAGGCTATAATTGGCTCATGGATCAGGCACTGGTCACTTGTGATATAGAAATAAACTTACAATCAACCATTGCTGAATGAATTCCATCCTTGATGAGATGCTGCATGTAAAAGGTTATGTCAAGGACAGGATTTTATATTTTGTCCTTCTTTCATTTCGGGGGAGGGTGCGAATTTCTCCTCAGTGGCATATAAATTCCATTAAGGTAAAGATGCATTTTAAAAATCCATTTTATGTGATAAGAAAGGTCCAGAACTGGACTGAGAGGTAGGCAGGCACTAGAGGATTTGAGTGCTTGGCCATAGAGACGGTGTGGCATTGCACAGCCATCTAGGCTGCAGTGGCACGGGAATAGCAGTGTGGACAGTAGATCAAGATGGACTACATTCCCTGTGGAGAAGCACTGGTGGTTTGATAGAAGATGCTTCCACGGGGTCATTATTGAGAGAGAGGACATCTTTATTGTTTGTGGCATAGGCTTTTGGCTTATGGTTTCAGCTTTTGCACATCCTAGATTTTGCTCAGAGACAGATGGATGATTTTTCTTACTTCCCCAAAAACTGTTTCACCCCAGACTTTGACTCCCATCTCAGATGTTGTTTCATTTACTATCATAGTAAGAGGGCCAGTGGGTCACCTGATACTCCCACAGGTTCAGTATTCTTTACTCTCTAGTTCCTCTCTTTCTTCCTGTTTTCCAGTTCAGGAGCTTACTAAGCTCTTCAGTGTGTGATCTTACTGGGAACTAATGCTGGTGTTAGTGCAGTAACACTTACATGGCTTTCCATGTCAGGCACAGGGCTGGAATCATCCACTTCAATGTGGGGAGAAAGCATGTCCCCAAAACAGGAGCTAGACTAAGCCACGCAGGATGCAGAAAAGACAGCTGGTGTGTGAGAGAAAAAGAGGGCCAAGCTTGGCTGGAAAAGCAATTCAAAGCTTCTGGTGTCCAACAGAGGGGGTATCTTTATTGTTCTAGATCCTTACTTGAAATAACAAGACCAGTAGTGGTTAGACAAATGAGCATGTGTTCAACTGTTCAAAATGCACAGGCACACTGAACATCACTAGCTAGGCTTCCAGAGGAAGCTCTTCTCTCTTTGGGTAGCCTGATTTTGTCCTCACTAATTCCAGCTTTTTTTTTGCCTTTTTTTTTTCTGTGCTCTAGAGGCTGGGTAGGTGGCTGGAACTCACTCTATAAAGTAGCAAATTCTATTTCTCTGTCATGTTTTGTCTCAGTACCAAGGCTGTTCTAGTTTTCATTTTCTTCAGGGGTCCCAAACAAATGACATAAAATCCTGGGAGATTGTTGCTTCTGAATTTATTTTTTCCCCAGTTCTTCTTACTATGAGTCTTGCTCATTATAGTCATTATAATCTGAAAATAATAATTCCAAGTTCAATCTCTTCTCAAAATTTTTTTTGCAAAAGAAATAGTGCTGTTTTCTTACAGTGTGATTGCCTTCCTTAAGCTCCCTCTTATAATGCAAATTTCATGATTTAAAGAACCACCAATTTTCTGGTAAACTTTCTATCTCCAGTGGTTACAGAGAAGATCTAAATTCCTTTAAAGCCCAACTTCCAAAGGAAACAAGGCTTAATTGATCACACTGTTTGTCCACGACAGTCTTTTTCTGTCTCTTTCACACATTCCTCACAATAAGTTTTGAATTGAACCTCTCACCCACAAATAAATATACCTGGAAGAGATGCAGGAATCTTAAATGTGCTAGGTCCCATTGATTTCCCTGGACAGAGATGACAGTTTTTCAGTATCAGCACTGAGTGAAAGATTCCTAACCTCACCACTTGCTAGATAGACAAAAAGTCCTGGAAAGGGGATGTATGAACATCTTAGCTGTGGGGAAAACTCTGATTGGAGTTTACCTGTTTTTATATGCAGCATAGTAAATTCAACACAAGACACAAATCTCTAGGAAGCTGGGATTCATTCATCCCCCTGCTCACAAAGCTACTTGTCATGGGTTCAGTAGGTGCTTTCAGGATTCCCCAGACATGCTCAGTTGAGTTCTACCTGGTGTGTGAATTTGTATGTTTCTTTCTATTGCTTTCTTCTAGACTGAACTTGCCCTTTCCACTGAATACTCACATTTTTCCCATTTTGCTTGTGCTCTTAATCATAGGGTGTCTTTAGCAGTGCATTCTGTTTAAGTGTCTGTGTCCATGGTCACCGTTCACAGCAGGAAGGGAAGTAGCCAGCAGTCCTCAGATCCCAAAGAAGACAAGTGCAAGCTGATGTGGCAGAGCCTTCCTGCTTGATGGGGCCTTGCAGAGTTGTCTGCAATGAGAGGAGGGTGCCTGCCTAGTTTGTGGACAGTTAAGTATGTGGGTTGCTGTGCTGGTTTGGGCTGGAGTAGAGTTAATTTCCCTCACAGTGGCTGGTATGAGGCTGTGCTTTGGGTTTGTGCTGAACAATGGGTTGATAACAGAGAGATGTTTTTGTTATTGCTGAGCGGGGCTTATACAGAGCCAAGGCCTTTTCTGCTTTTCATACTGCCATGCTGGTGGGGAGGTTGGGAGGAGACACAGCTGGGACAGGTGACACCAACTAATCAAAGGGATATTCCAGACAGCGTGACATCATGCTCAGTATTTGAAAGGGGGAGGAAGAAAGCGGAAGAGGAGCGGGGAGAACGTTCAGAGTGATGGTGTTTGTCTTCCCAAGTCACCATTATGTGTGATGGGGCCCTGCTCTCCTGGAGATGGCTGAGCACCTGCCTGCCCATGGGGAGCAGTGAATTGATTTCTTATTTTGCTTGGCTTGCGTGTGTGGATTTTGCTTTTCCTGTCAAAATGTTTTTACCTCAACCCATGAGTTTTTTCACTTTTACTCTTCTGATTTTCTCCCTGATCCCACTGGTGATCTCCCTGATTACACTGCGGGAGTGAGCAAGTGGCCTCTTGGAGCTTGGTTGCTGGTTGGGGTTAAATCAGGACAGTTGCTAAAAGCTTTAGATCAGCTTGAGAGAGAGCATTTGCTAAAGAAGGAGATTGCAAACAGTATGGAGAGTAGGGAGCTGAGAAAGCCTGTATATGAATCCTTGCAGTGTTTGGCCTTGGAAGCTCCCTTCCCTTGCAGAGTCTCAGTTTCCCCAGATGCAAGCTAAGAACAGTAGCAGCTATCTGTGGAGTAAAATGAGATGTACTTGCCAGTGGAAGGATGGCCGGGTATTGTTCCTGTTCTCTTAAAGAGAACTGGGACTTTAGCAGGAGATACTTTCACTGGAGTTCAGCAGGAATGACTTTCCAGTGCCACTTAATATTGAGAGGAATGATCTGCCAGAACAGCAGTGCTTGAAAGTCCTTCCTGGCTCGTGCACACAGGTTCACTGGGTGTCATATTTTCTGTTTGGTTCGGTGTGGGAACAGGGACAACTTGGGGCATAGAAGGAGACAACAGGGAGCTGGTAAAGGCAAAACCAGGCATGATACCCCATCCCATTCTTAATTCTATGCTGACCAATAACCTTTTCCTCACTACCAAGGCTTGGACAAGGGCAGCTGCACTGAGCGGAACACTAATTCATCAAACCCGCTCCTCAGGAAGCCTGACAGAGGTGATTGCTTTGGAAGCCTTGCCTTCACTAGTTACTGCCATTGCCCTGGTGACCTCCTCCTGTGAAGATGAGGTAAGCCCCAGGGATTTTTATGCTCCTCTGCAGGAAGGCAAAACTTTGTGTGGAGTCTGAATCTGGGGGAGCACTGAATGGTATTGGACACTGTGGTACTCCTCTTCTGTACTACTTTTTCCAGTCTGTCTTAACAGCAGTGTCCCATAGTACTCTTTGACAATTACTAGGGCAGTGTGAGAAAGTTCATGATCATCTAGAGCTCTGTGGTCCACATCCTCTTACAGGTCTTCTGCACTGGCATCCAGTGCTGTCCTGACCCTGTCTATTGAATTCAATGCTCTGTGGAGCAGCTGAAGTTCTTAGCTAACTGAAGAGAAATGATTACCTCTTTCTCCCCTGCCCTTTTCTGCAGGAACCCCGGGAAGATGAATTGGTCTGTTGATTCAGAGCAGAAGTAACTTGATTGTTGTGTGCTTCTCTGGAAAATGACCACACTGCCCTGTGCCCATGTCTTGGTGTTTGTTGGTTTCATTGCTCTGACAGCATGAAAGATGTTTGGTTTTGTTCCTATTGCTGTTATCATTTATCATCCTCTTGTAAAGCCAGAACCCACTGCTCACCCATCCTCTCCCTATGATAGGTTTTCTGCTTCCCCTCCACTCCTGCCCTGGTAGGGGAATGCCAGTATGCCAGAAACGAACTGTCTGTCCACTGAAGAAAAGACACAGGATTGTTTTTGCTCCCTGAAATGACTGTTGTGATCAATGGTGGTGGTTTGACTGGGTTTTGGGTTTTGGAGGAGCAGCTCCAATCATGCAGTGGAGAGCTGATAGTGACCTTATTCTATCCCATAAAGATAGTAGTTGGTCCTGAATCCAGGGCACTCTTGTATAGCTGGTGCCTGTGGAAGGACATAATCATTCAAATGCTAGAGATGGTGAATGGGATGCAGTGTGCAAAATCCCTATCCTTCAGTTGAGTGAGTATCTCAATGCTGCTTGGGCTATAACATGCATGTGTCAGAGCTGTGGAACATGTGGGGATAGCACATACCTGAAAGAGCATCCTGCCATCTCCTGTCTTGTATCCGTGTCCCCAGACAATCCATAGGCAGCCCTCTAACTGCAGATCAATGGTACATCAGTTTCTGTGGATAAGCTGAAACAATTCAGAGGGAAGCAGAAATATCTGATATGACTTGGAGATGACAGGGTGAAGGAAGGAGACTTACCATTCACCCCTTCCTTCTCTCTGGCAATGTTTTCAGATAACAACAGCCTGAAGCCTACAAAAATGTAGTTTGGAGCTAGAGGTATGCAGCACACTGCTACTGTTTGTGGTGTTAATATCGACTATGCTGAACTATTTGTTTCTCCTCCCTTCCCTGTCCCACTCCTCATTCAGCAGTAATGATAAGTCTCATCTCTAGAAGCCTACAAACATTGTACTGTGTTTCTAGAAATATTGTGTACACCCCGTATGGGACTCCTCACCCACCTTGGAGAGCCAGGCTGTGATGGTAAGACTGCATGCAGAAGGACCAGCTCTGTGAGGTTTTTAATGATGTGAGCTCTTTTTGTGGGAGGACTGGGCCTGGTGTCCTGGTGGTTTAGAGGGGCATGCATCACAAATCTGCAGCTGGGATGGTGGCACCTTCTCTGATGTCAAGCTCCTTGTGGACCAGGGTGGCTCTATGCTTTCTATGTTTTCTAGGAAAGCAGAAGTTACTTTTCACTGTCTGGTATACCTGGACATTACTTCTTATGTGAACTCTGTAATTCTGTATTGCTTGCCAGCCAGACATGCACTTGTGAGAATTGTTGCATCAAATTGGCTTCCCAACACAGCACTAGCTTTGCTCTTGCTAGACTGAGAAGGATTTCAATAGGTATTGGACCTCATGCAGAAGCCCAGTTTGATATAAAATCTTCCCGTAAGCAGAATGATCTCATTCCATGGGCAGGTCATCATCCTTTTCTATACATCTGCCAGAGTTGCCAGCACTGGACTCTTACTACCCTTATTTATAGAGCAATATAAATGTTCTGAGCATTTTACAGATACATGAAAGAGAAGATTCTCCCTCTTCAAGATGCTGACAGTATCTCATATACATTGAAGAGATGGGACAATAACTCAAGTTCTGAGGGGGGCCAACATGGTGCAAGAGAAGCTCAGAGCAAAAGTCTGCAACAGGAGGCTGTAAGAGGGAAGATGTTGGCAACAATTTGGTGCAGGAAGCAGGTGTGGGTGATGTGGCCAAGGTGATGATGAGAGAAGCTGAGAGGAGGTGGCAAGGTAGAAGTCTTAGGACTTGACTGTTAAGAGAAGGGGGAGCTAGTGGGCAGTAAAACTGCTGTTGATGAATGGATTAAAACCAAGCTAGCAAGCAGTGCTCCATTTCTTTTCTACTCTCAGCACTGAGAAGACTGAGAACTTCTGCACCCTCCCCACTCTCCTTCTACTGCTCTGGCTGCTGAGAAAGAGAGGGAATAATGTTAATGACTATCATTAGCAGTACTTATAATTCGTCTGCCAGAATGGGACAAAGGCTGAAGTTCACTTGTAGTTGGTACAATGAGAGTTGTGGTGTTTTTTCCCTAGTGACTGTTGGGGTCTGTGTGCAATGTGTTTCGCTCCTCCTTCATGACATGGTGAACAAATCCTTCACTGTTTCTACGCAACTCTAGTTCCTAGTGTCAGCTTGTGGGTCCCTAGGCTGGATGCAGACCCCTGTTTTAGGTACATATCAGCTTAACAGCAGTGGAGTTGCATGGTTTTTTACCTCTCCTTTATGGATTCATGTTCCCCTGTGACTACAAACCACAAGTCAGCAATGTCATCTGTTCAAGTCAGCGCATGTGGTCTGCACCGACCTTCCTCCACAAGTATGATAATGATTGTGGGAGAAGACTGCAAGTTCTGCTTTTTTGTGTCTGTGGTAATGGGCAACAGCTGCTAGACTGAAAGACACCCTTGTCCTCCCCCCTCACCTCCCTCCCCGACTTTGTGCCCAGCTGGGGCTAAGTACTCCTGCTGCTTTTTATTAATCTTCTCCTGGGACAGCACTATCAGTGGCCCATCAGCGTTCAACATGCCCTCAGTCACTAGCGCTAACTCGATTAGGGCAGTGAGGAGTGACTTACAGGGGAAGCTCTTCTCCACAGGCAGTATTTGCATACAGTGATTGATGCTGATACCTCCTCTAAACACATCCACATTTTGCATTTTAAATAAAGCAATTGCTGTAGAACTGCTCTTTGTCACTCTGTGGGATTCCCAGTACCAGCATAGGATGTACCTTCCCTTTCTTGAAACAGTCTTTCTCCTTCTCAGAGGACACTGCAGTGGGATGAGAAGGTCACTGACCCCACCTTATGTTTGAGGGCATGACACTAAAACCTGTTGTGTGTCCTGTCTTGTGAAGTGGCTTGCGGAGAGTTCTGGGCTGTGTGGTCAGTGCCACACTGTTGGTGGGCTTTCACTGAGAAGGTCAAGCTCATGTGGGATACGTAGTCTGAAGCCTCCTGAGTTTCCTTCAAACAGTCTTTCCTTGTCAGATTTCAGGCTCCAAGTAGGCTCCCGCCACAGTCACCACTGTCTCTGTGTAGGGAATACATGAGCTGACTGCACTATGGAGCACTGAACATATAGGTGTATTATCCACAAGCATTTTTCATATTATATGTATATATTATGCAAGTACACCCCTTCCGCCCATATAAATGTATATAAAAAAAATTCATCTTGCAAATTGTCCAAAGAAGCAAAAGATGCCATACTTTATTACAGTTTCTACTGTGGATTTTATTAGCAGGGTGTGTCCAAGTGAAATTCTGATTTGGAGAGGGGGGTGGTCCTAAGCCATGTCTGTCTCTGAAGAGGAAAGTGTACAAGGGAGGAAATGGGTGTGTTTAACTTCTGTTTGAAGGAAGGACAAAAGGAACAAAAACAAATCTGTGGTGATACTTACTGCTGGTATCACAGGCTGCTTTGCAAAGTGGCAATTGTTTTATCTTCTTTATTTATCCTAAGTGTTTTCTTTCTTTCAAAACAAAAGGAAATTTGCCCAGAAAGTAACCCCCTTTGAACAGCAGCAGAGACTTTGTAGTTTGGGCTTTTAGTCCCTCGGAGCAGGCACTCAGTCCTCCCCTTCGTCCTTGGGGTGCAGGGTTCACTACGGAGGCTAAATAAACAAAAATCACTTACATCCACTCTCTAGAATGGCTCTAGAAAGAATGGCTCTAGAGGCTGCCAATACTCTTTGCCTTGCAGATTGCCTGCTGCACTTTGAGGGTTTAACACCTTCAACAAAATTCTGAGGCCTGCTGGCACAGTGTTCCAGTGAGACCCAGAAGAGTTTTCATTAGGCTTAGTAGGAAATACCTGTTTTCACTCATTCCTGTCATTACTTTCTCATCTTTGTGCTTATCTTAAAGGACTTGCCATGTCCTGCTAGTTGCCCATTTTGTGTCTGAAAACTTCATGGCTGTGCGAAACCAGGCACTTCACTATTGGGCTCACGCTGTCTGGCTCTGAACGTGGGAGCTCCACAGTGAAGGTGGCCCTTTCATCTGCTGCCACACCATATTAATTTTGCAAATGTGACAAGCTCAGCTTTGCAAAAATAACGTATTGCCCGTGTCTTGTTCTATTTAATATTGTATTCAAATGGTCCTAGTGCTCAGCGACGGGGGCTGGGGGAATGGCTCTGCCATGGACTTCTTTGTCACTTGAGTGGCAGCTGGCTTCCAGGAGTAATTATAGCTGTTCAGTGCTGTGGTACATCAAACCTCTTGGGGATTAGTGAGGCATCAGGTGCATGGTGACTCAGAGGCAAGAACAGAGATGCTCCGCTTCCCAAGCCATAAAGGTCATAATCTTTAGAAATCCTAATATCCACTTAGACTTTGGACTTCAGTGAAAAGGAAGCATTGCAGTGACCTTGCAGAGAGCATTCTAATTTTCCGGAAATCCAAACATAGAATTTTAGATCTTAGGAGTTTGAAAGTGAATTGCATTGCCATCATGTGGATGCATGGAAGCTAACGTCTAGTCAGAAAAATTCTGGAACCCTTGTTTATTAGTTAGAAATAAAAACAAACTCATGATAGTTATGAAAGTTGTTAAGTCAGAATGCTTATCAAAATGTGAAATGAAATTATAATAACAATTTAAGTATGGTACTGTCTAAGTAAACACTGAAGTTAGTTTGACCCAAGTAATATGGGTTATTAGTATGAATTAGAGTCTAACATGTTCATTAATATCACTACGTAGTGATATTTGGGGCTTAAAGAATTAGGTGTTAGAAATATTAAGTAATAAGAAAATGAATATGCAAAATAGCTAAAGTGGTACAAGATCAACATGATTCTTTTATGTCTTCTTCAGGGTGGTATTTCCAGACACTGAACTGCATGAAGAGGTATAAGGGAAAATCCTATCTGCTCTGCTTGAACAATTAAAGCTGTTAAAACTGGTAACTTGTTTCATTTCTACTTAAGTAAATGTGTTTTTATGTAGCAATTACAGTACCAGAAGCAAACCTGCCAAATTAATGAGTGTGTATTAGGCTCTATGTAATCTTAAATTAATCTCAGTCAACAATGACTACTCAAGATAAGGTAGGCTGGCAAATACTCGTGGTGCAAAGATCTAAACAGAAGATGTGAAACTGTAATAGTGCCTGTGTGTGCTCTTTTAGGGCATGTCAGCTGCAGGCTGGGTGCCTGCGTGCCTCCAGCCTAGGTTTTTGCAGGACACATACCTGAGCTCCTGAGTTTTCTGACTGGGATCTTCTACTACTCTGCCTCTAGCCTCTGATGTTTCCCCATGGGTAAGAACCTAGCATATTACCTGGCTGTCCCAGAAGAAACCCATGCTGGTTTCTGTCTTCTGCTTCAATCTATCCTGCTCCCAGCTCCTTGAGTGGAGCATACCCTGTATCTATGGCGTGTTCTGCTCCTGACTCATCACATCCTGGCTGTGCCCTCAATAGCCTGGCCACAGCTTGGCCAGCATCTTTCATAGGTCACTGCTACCTCACACGACTTGTTCAGAAAAAGGTGGTGTGCTGCAATATAAAAGCAAATCCTGAGTCAGGCACAGAACGGAGACACTTGCTGGATCATTCTCTTCAGTGTATCTTACCAAGGAAACTGAAGAGGTGATCTGGCCTTTCATTTCATCCTAAGACTCCATCTGGATCAGGAATCATATAAAGGTTCGTGTAGAAAATCTTTGCTAAAATGTTCTTACAGGTGGTTGCATGGTCTTAACATGGTAAAACACAGTTTGCAGTGGTTTAAGCAGCTGTCCTCCTAGAATATATAGTTCTTGTCTGTTAAGACTAGGACAAGTGAGAGACTGATGGTGGATCACTGGGACATCAGGTAGGATTTCTCCTATTGTCATTTTTCTCTGTAGTACCCACAATGGCAATAGAGTTATGACATGAATAAATACAAATATTTCTCTATGCAGTTTTCCGCAGGACAGAATTAGGTGCAAAGAAGGAAGATGAAAAGCCTTTTTTTTCTGCAGGACATAGCCAAATGCACAAAAAGTAAAGAGGAATGATCTAAGCAGGAGACCAGAAGAATCAACAGGACTTTTAAAGTACTGAGAAGCAGTGGAAAGAGGGCAAGGACACTGGAGCAAAACTAAATGAATTCTCTGTGATAGTCCTTCCCTGTGATTCTAATTTTACTTGATAATTCAACCAATTTACCTGATTCAGAATAAAGTTCAGTGGTCTGTGACTTCGCAGATCATCCCAAATGCCTTTTTTAGAACAACTTACAGCATTTGCTACCCTTCATTACTCCAGTGTAACAGCTGACCTTAATGAGAAAATTCATGCCTTCAGCAGCTCAGCCACTTCCATTCCAAACTCCTACGATTTCTTGGATGTACATGATACACTGTGCTGGTGATTTATCTCTTATTTAGCAGCTTGTTCCAACATCTTCTCTCTTGACACTTCAGACTCAGAAGGTATCTCATCTTCATTACTTGGAAAGGGTAATTCTAGGAGAGATGTCTCTCCAGTGGGTCTCTCTCTGGTGCAGTCTGGCACAGAGAAACACCATCTTTTTATGTCTGGGCAAGTACTTGTCTTTAAGGCTTGCTTCTCTTTCTAATGTGCTGCAGAGACACATACAGCCATCTCTTCTCCACAAAGAGGAGTGCTAGGAACCACACGAATGTGGGAGCAGGAGAGACCCTGCATCTCACACAAATGTATACAAGTTGAGCTGCATTTCAGCAGCTGCAGTTTTTGCTGCTGGGAAGCAGTCCCAGAACTCCTAACACTCCTCAGTTCCTTTTTTGGATTCTTTGCTCCTGGCTATCAGAACACAGATTTGGGGTAACAGGTTGAATTCTGCTTTTTAGACAAAGTGATGATTAGATATTTGGAAGACTAGATATTAGGAAGAAATTCTTTACTGTGAGGGTGATGAAGCACTGGACCAGGCTGCCCAGAGAAGCTGTGGCTGCCACATCCCTGGAAGAGTTCATGGCTAGGCTAGATGGGGCTTTAAGCAACCTAGTCCGGTAGAAGGTGTCCCTGCACATGGCAGAGGGGTTTGAACTAGATGATCTTCATGGTCCCCTCGCAACTCAAACCATTCTGTGATTCTATGATCCAACAGAAAATAAGGCACCTAAACTGTGGACTGGCAGGGAAATAATATTATGCCCATGTCTCCCTAGTCCCATTAAGAAGTGGAGGTTGGGGACTGTGAAGGAGAGAAGTAACAGAACAGGTTATTTATTTATTTAACCTGCTTAGCAGCAGTAACTGTGAAGCAGAAAGCTATCTGCAAAGGGTGATTGATTCTTCAGCAGAATCTGAAGCACAGAGATGCTGTGGTACTGCTTAATGTTCCCTTTGTGTTATCATTATATTTTTTTCTCTCTGTGTGTTTCAGAAGTACTATGTGTTCCTGACTTACTGGGTAGCTAGTTACCTGATGAGTGCTCATGGAAGGGATGATTATTTCATTTCTCCATCATGGCTGGGAAGTCACCAGGATACTTTTGTGAAGGACATCTAGCCAGCTCTGCTCACCTTGTGAAGCACTGTCCAGTGCAGATTAGTTGCTTTCCCTTGGCATATCACAGTGAATTGCAACTATTCATAGACATAGCCCAGACAGTTTCTGTTGCAGTTTCTGTTCTTTGACTCTTTTGAGTCTGCCAGATGAACAATTTGTGCTGTGGAGGGTGCAGAGCCAGACCCAGTGAAAAGGGCATTTGCTGTAATGACCTGTGTGAGAATTAATGTAACCAGCAGAGTATGGCACCTGCTACCAAGGAGGTGACAGCATCAGTGCTTAGCATGATATGTCACTGACAACTTGGGGGTAAGTTATTTATTCCTTGTGTTGGAACAAATAACACACACAGTGGGCAGCTGTAGGTAGCCTGCTTGTGGAGATATCTTTGCTTGTGAGAATGTCCAGAGGATTGACAGGAGCAGCTCAACAACATTCTCTAGGACACACAGCAGTCACAAGGTCCAGAATGAGTCATGGATGCACCCTTTTGTGAGCATGTTCCACAGGAAAAGCAAAACTCAAAGACAGTTGTCAAGTCCCAGTCCAAGCTAATTGAGCCAATGCAGTGATTAGGTCTCCCAGAATTTGAGAGGTCTGAGGCATCTTTTATATTAGGCTTCAGTCACTTTTTAGGATATACTTATCTGCAAGCCCCATTCCTCAGGAAAGAAGAGGTGAGCCAGGTGCTGTGTGTGCAGTGAGCAGCCATGGAATGAAAAAATGCCCCAAATGCTTGCAATAGGCAATAGATGGCAGAAGGAAGTGCTGAGCTGTAATGGCTCAGTGTGCTGGGCAGAGATGTTATCCAGCTGCAATCTCTCTTACAGAGTTCAGAATACACTCAGGGTGTATTCCTCTCACACAGTTTTACTCTGCTTGCAGCACAGGCTGGTGGGCTCAGAGGAAATCTGCAAAATGGCGTCACATTTGCATATCTATTAATTACAATTTTACATAGTATTTTTATAGTTATGATAACCTTATCATTTTGGTAAACTCAAAACATTTTATTTGCCTGTCCACTGAGTTTTGTTTATCCCTTGCTCATTTACAGATGACAGTACCCAGTCTTAAGGTAGTCCAGGCATTTTCTTTTTCTTTTAAAAAGGCAAGTTTGTCTCTTGATTCAAGCAAATTGATAAATGGAGCCTAATGTATGTCCAGGCAGGCTTTGTTCTTTTTTAATGGTTATTTCTCTCATGTTTACATTTCTAGGAACATTTAGAAGGTGCTACAATTTATTTGTAAAAGGAAAAGGTTTTTATTTTTTGTGATCATTTAGTGTGAATTTCGTAGTGTTTCTATAATTGCTGTACCTCAATTTGGATTAATAACTATTTGCAAAGCAAATAATTGGAATGCAGCTATTCTAGTTAAAGCACTGGCAACACCACATGTGGCTGTGTGCTGTCCTGCTGCATGGTCTCACTGGCTTATGCTGGCAGGATTTTGAGGTTCTCTCGAGCTGTGCAGTGGAGCCTGAGGTGATCGTGGTATTTCTCTGGTTTGGCATAGTTTGTCCAATTAACTAGAGCTGCTGCAGCAGCTGCTGTGATCTAATCTGGCTGTGGACATAAGTTTGAGAATGATAGGAAAGGATAACCTGACCTAAAGGGCATCAACAGAGTAATTTTGCAAATATCCTCCTGTAGCCCTTCCTTTGGTTTGGAGAAAGTCGTTTGGGTGACATTGCATTTCTTGCAGCGCTGGAAAGCCAGGACAGCTGAGCAAAGCTTCAGCAATAGGGAACAATTAACATTGTTAGCTGGCGTGACCCTCCTTGCATGTGGAGGGCACCCAGAACAGTGAGCTGGCTGCTGGCCACAGGGGCCTTGTTTTTAAGGAAGCTGGAACACTCCATCCCACCAGAGGTCTGGGGAAGTTCAGGCTGCCACAGGGGACAGGAGATTCACTTGTGGCCTCCCCACCCACATGTTTCTGGCAGTGTGCCGGAAACTGGACAGGAGGATGGAGTCAGGAGAAAAAGAGACTATCCAGTAATGCAAAAAACCAAAAATATATCCAAGCTAGCCAGGAAAATAGGCTGGATCAGAACAGGAACCTTGTGATGAGAAATCATAGAGCTGTGATGAAAAGAAGAAATGTGCAGAAGGAGCAATTTAGGGTTTTCTGCAGCTAGAAAAAGTGAGTCTGAGCTAGAAGAGCTCAAGACAGCAGAAGAGATGGGGATAGCACCCCTAAAAGCTGATGTCTGTGCCAGTGCTGGAAGCATCACTCCCTTGGGACACTGCTGAATTTTTATGGTGTAATGACAAAACCAATGGAGGATATAAGTGATTGAGTCTTGGTTACAAGAGTTCATTAGACTGAAAAATATCTGTTGAAACCATACTTCCTAAGACTGACCCAGAGGATCATTGATTTGTAGTAGCATTAACTACTGACAAAAATATAAACAGTTTGGTTGATGTGTTTGAGTTTAATAATATAAATAGTAATAGAAAATTATTTGCAGCGTTGACTGCTTTCAGTGTTGCGATGGAAAAGAATTTGCAATGCTGCAAATGCAATTATTGAAGGTGATTATAATTTTAGCTTTAGTTAAATTATTTTCATTCCAAGTATAACGCTCTCCACTCCAATGAGATTATTTATAACTTATGTATTGCACTTGAAATAATTGGCATATGGTGTAAATTAACCCTTCTCAGAAACATGGTTTATGTGCTTTGTTGTAACTGATCTATTAAATGCAGCTTTGCTTTATGTTGATTCTTGCCAATTTAGGCAGAGCAATTTGAGTTTACACTGTCCTGGCTTCTCCTCATCTGATCACTGCCCTGCTTTTTATAATTTAACAATTGCAGTTACATCAGGGATGTATGATAAAGCTTATTGAAAATATAATGCCAGTTTCTTAATATCAGAGAAAAACATGTATAATAATTTCATTCATCAAAATAATTAATTTGTTTCAATTAATGTTTCAAATGGTCAATGTGCTGATTTTAAGCACCTAAAGAAGTAAGAGTTTGGTATTTCTGAATTAAGCAAGCTGGGACTTCTAAACAGAAATCAACTTCTTACTGTGCAATAGGAAGAAATACATTAAAAAAATATTTTGTTCAATATGTCAAGGAATGTAATAAAATATCCTGGGTTTAAAACATTCATTTATATTATAATAAAAGGATTACATCAGAGAAAGACCAAGGTGCCTTATCAGTTCCCCCTATTTTTCAGGTGGATGAAAAGAAGATTGAGGAAAAGACTGCATCCATATAAAGGAGGAAGGAGTCCAACCTGTTATTGTTATTATTTTTAGGAAAATGATTTAAATAGGCTTATCTTTTTTTTAAAGTTACTTTGAAGGCAGTTGTGAGCTCCAGTAGTTCTGTGAATGAAAACATAACTAAGCAATGTACATTTGTGTGTAGCTAGCTACCCAAAGAGGGGTCTCTATATGTCTGTGTATCTCAGATAGGGATTACATTTTCGTACTTGTCTTTAAAGCATCAAGATCAAGTGGTGGAAGGCAGCCATTTGCCTTTCTCATTGTCACATTTTCCTAACTCAATTGGTGCTGAGTGTACCCAGGGAAGGGGGAAGGCTGGCAGCTGTACTTCCCCCCTGAAAAGAAATGACTGTGGGTGAAATCAAGAGAGCTAGAAGATTGTGAATGGTAAGGAAAATTGAGCAGGACCTCTGATCCTTAAATTTAAGGACCTTTGATCCAATTGCTGGGACACTTGATTATACCTCCTTGCCATGTTTTTACATTCTGGCCAGTTCTGATCTTTCCTGTGACTTCACTTCTACTTATAATTATTTGGATGCTGCTGCTCTCAGAGCTGAAGAGTTTCTAGCCCTGCCCATTTCTGTACAAGGAAGCACACAAAGACCAGGAGCATGACAGGCCTCTCACAGCTGATTAAGGTAAAAAGACTGGCTGGATGCAGTTCTTTTGGAGCAAGGCTGTTGTTTTTGGCCAGCTGGCAGCAATGTTTTGGATCAGATGATGTGTTTTGCTGAACCATCCTTGCACTTTCCAAACCCAAGTCACATCAGTCGCTTACCAGCGTCTCTCCCCCAGCCACCCTAGCACACTGCTAGGTAAGTCCTCCTGCTCCCCAGGCACAGGTGTTCCACTTTTCCCATGGTGTCATTTTAAAAATGCTGCAGTGGGAGAAAATGTCTGTGTAAAGAAAGCCAGGCACACAGTGCAAGCTCTCCAGCTTTTTGTTACTGGAAGTTGAACACTGAAGTTTTCTGTACCTCAGCCAATGTATGCTTTGATTCCCTGTGTAATATTTTGGCCTGAAAGAGAAAAATCATCATAGAATCATAGAACAGCCTGAGTTGGAAGGGATAGTTCGCTTGCTGTTTTTTCTTTTGTGTGTAGGTAGCCACAAAAAACTACTGCACTCATGTTTTAACATTTGAAATTTAAGAACCTATCCCAGCAGTTAAGCATGCCCTTAACTTTGGTGAGAGAAATCTGTTTAGAGAACTCAGCATTGATTAGTATAGAAACCTGTTTCCCTCTGCAACTAATCAGAGAAAATACAGTATTTTCCTAGAATTTCCTGTGAAGCTCATCTGTAAGAGGAAATATCAGAGTTGGCCTCAGTTTCTCCCAGTGCTACATGGGCTTACTATGATGACAACCCCCTTCTCTTTTTTTTTCTAATTTCAGTGTAAGTGAACACTAATAAGCAACGTAAAGAAAGCCTCAAAACACCTAGACAAAGAAGGATGCCCAGGAAATGTCAGTGCAGCAGCCACAACTTTACAGTAAGGGACCGAGGAATGCTAACAGCCCTTAAATGGTGTTTGAAGAGTGGGGCCCAGGCTCTCCGTAGTCCACTGGCTACCCTTACTGCCCATAGATGGCAATCTCTTGACACTGTCAGCTCTAGTGCCATATTAATTTTCAGAACCCCAGAAGCCACAAATTGACATCCTTTTGCTTTATTTAATCTGAAGTAGGGTCCATTTAAAGTCCTACTGAGGTGGCCAAATCCAGATCTTCTGTGAATGGATACAACATTCAGAGCACTTAAGCACGCAGTGTAGGTGGGCTGTGTGTGACTGTGAGCTGCCTATGTGAACTTGGAAGGAGTTTGTGTTGGTTCCAAGACTGAGTCTATCACAGTCAGGGTGCTGCTGGCTGTGGGTAGCTGTTTCCAGTGTAGAAAAAGCTTGTCATGCTTCTCCTTCATCTACAGCTCCGTGCTCATCTTGGTTTTTCATTCAGGTTGATTTTTTAGCCTGTGGCCTTTCCTACTAGCCACCACTAATTCAGCCACCGCCCTCTCCTCAGAGGGCAGGCTGAGCAGCCTCTTGATTGCCTGGTTTGATGCATCATCCCAGTGAGTGCCACTGCCCAAAAGAAGTACCTTAGCAGTGTTGGCTGAGGTGTGTTGGAGACGGAGGTGCTTAAAAGGGCGGGATGGTGTCTGGTACCTCTGATAGAATCAGAGGTAGAACAAAAACCTGGGGTCCTTGTTTCTCACTTCTCTGCCTCAATTACCAGAGTGCATTTTCTTCTGCTTTCTCAAGCAGCTATGAGCTTTCCCTCTTGCACCGCCTGACCACCAGATCAATGTGAATGCTGTGACTTTAGCCCTTGCATCTACTTCATAAGCACTGGGCAGCTGCTGTAATGCTTGCAACACTCATGATGTCACTGCTGGGTTTAAGCCAGTGGTCTATTTTATGATTAGAGGTTTTGTTTTTCACTGGAACAACTTCAAGGCATTTTCATCGCTAGCTCCTGTTTATTCCCTGCACCACTGAAGTGTAGAATGTGGAAAGAAAATGAGTGAGTGGGAGAAATAGACTGGTCTGTGGCAGAGACTGGCAACACTGCCTGTCTTAAAAGTCCTCAGCAAAGCTCATCTCACAAAATCTCAGAAGCTTGCTGAGATTTTTTTTTTTAATATGGGAAAACACGAAATGAGCATTTCTAAGTGAGAGTGCTGGAGGTTTCCTGGTCTTCCGCAGCAAATACAGACAGATCATGCTTTCCCCCACACCGGCCTTTTCTGTGGAGCCATGTGCATCCCGAGGGACAGAACAGAGCAGCTCCTAAACACAATAAACATTACTCTGTCTGCATTAGTTTTTACATTTCTTTGTTTTATTTCTTGTTTTGTTTGAAATGACCTGTACCACAGGAATACAATTTATTTAACAGGTTGCTATTTTTTTAGGAGCAGATAATAGTTAAGTAGATACTGTTTATTTCATTGACTGTCTATGACTCCCTGCATCATTCTCACAGCCTCTGTCTCTCTCTGGCTTCTCCACGTAACCCAGCCACAAGAACAACAGAGCAGCCTTTGGCCATATGATTGATTATAGCTTGTGGATATAAAGTGGAAGCTCTGTTTTCTTAGCTCCAATTGGTAATAAAAGCTCAACGTTACATTCTAGGGTCTTTCTCAATTACTTGCCCCTCTAATAGCTGCTTACATGTTTCTGGTGAAGCATGTTTTATTTTATATATTTATAATAGTTTAAAAAAAAAAGATGACATAGCTTACAAAGAGAAAAATAATGCCCCCTTAGCACGAGCAATACTGCAAGGTTCTGATTGTTATGGAGACATTTCTTGTAGCTTCACAGTTTTGCTGCGAGGTGTAATGCCCAAGTTTCCCCAGAAACCTAAATTCAGAGTGGTAATTTACCTTTTAATTGATCCCCATGAAATTTGTTTTGCATTACAGGTCAGACACTGCTGTTCCCAGAGAAGAATGTGCCCAAATCAGAAGAGCTGGTCACTTGGGAAGAACTGCCTTTTGTAGTAGCTGAGAGGTACATGGTTTCTGTTATCCACACATGCAAATCAGGGGCTGGAGCTGCTTTTACTGTAGTTGCTGGTGTGGGTTAATTCACTGTCACTGATACACTTACCTCTACTGTTTCTCTTTCCTTTAAGTCATAGAGCTCATCTGTTTTCCAAGGCTTGAGCTCCATCATCTTTTGCCTCATGAAGAAGGACAGCTGTATGGTGCTGACTCTGTGAATCCTATATTACAAATGAGCAGCATAAAGAGCACTGACCCAGAACCCATTTCCTAGTTCATGTCTCACCTTCCACATCCCCAAACCTTTTTGTAAGAGACTGTGAGCATTCAAAGACCTAAGCAGTAGCTGAAGCTTCTTTTCCTACTTCAAAGTGCATTGGGAGGACTACACGATGTTACACTCCTCTGCAATCCCAGCTCACTGCGTAGCTGGAAATGCTCCTCAGCTGTGCCAGTGTGATAGCACTAGCGATGCACAGCAGATCAGAGTAACTGGGAAGAGATGATTGTGATTCCTGCACTTGTTTGAAGGGCCCAAGAGACCTGACCTGCTTCCCAATTTAGGATGGTACAAGCCTTTTAAGGGTTAAATCTAGACAGGTGTTTCTGTCCCAGTTCCTGGGGAAGAGTTTCCATTCCTTGCTAAGAGAGTTTAATATACCATAAGTACTGTCTGGTTCACTTCCCATCCTATTTCAGAAGAAATGCAAACATTTCCCTGTGTATTATCTTCAAGCAATGGAGAATATTCAGATGGGCTCCAAGGTTATGCAGTTTTAATGGAGAAAGAAGTTCCTGGAAAAAAATGTATTTGGTATCTTTATATTGCTCTGCCAAGGCAGGAGTTGCCTCTATCCCATAGCCCTAATCTAAACAGCCAGCAGTCTCTGTGAGCTAGAAGCTAATTCAGCAGCTCTCCTTAATTATGTTTTGTAGATAGTTTCCTGTTACAGAGAGCAGGCCTGAGTCCAAATACAAGAAAGCTAGAAAAGCCTTTTGGGGTGGTTTTTGGTTTTTCTTTGAAGGGGGGGAGTGTGGGGGTGTGTGTTTGTGTGTAAGTGACTTTTCTGGGGGGGCCCAACAGAGTAAGAATTGCTTCTTAGGATCTTTTCAACCCGTTTTGGGACAGCTACCTTTGCACAGCA
Source organism: Ifrita kowaldi (assembly GCA_013398055.1). Lineage (NCBI taxonomy): Eukaryota > Metazoa > Chordata > Aves > Passeriformes > Cinclosomatidae > Ifrita > Ifrita kowaldi. The sequence continues at coordinate 109,216 of VZRS01004854.1, read as the reverse complement.
GGCTGGGACACAATGTACTGTAGCTGAGCAGGGTGGGACTTGGCAGCATTGCAGCAGTGGTCAAGTGAGTCAAACTTACAGGTGATAATGCAACCCAGCACATCTGTGAAAGCATTTATGCCAGAAAGAGTTGCCAGAGCGCAGCACACAGCAAGATGGCTCTGTAGTGGTGGCATGCATTGCACGTTGGTCCCTCGGTCACAGATGGGTACAGGGATAATGAGTGCAACCAAAAGCCTCTCATTTTCTCCCCAGCTGCCTCTGGGAGGGAGCTGGGGAGAAAAACTCAAGTATCCACTCAAAGCACAAGGCCACTGTGTAATTGCTACTGCTATGAGCACAGAAGGAGTCCCAGTTCCCATGTGCCTTCTGCCCCTTAGGTCTCTGCTGGTTTACTAATATGCCAAGACAATTCCTTTATCAAGTGAGTACAAAATGAGTGACTGTGTAGCACAGGAAGAACTCAAAGGAGATGGAATGGAACTAACTCAACTACAAGGTGTGGGCTGGCTACGAGAGCTGAGAGGTCACCATCAGTCAGCACCCCTGTGTCTGAGCCTGCCAGGGCAGGGTTCTGCAGTACTGACAGCCCTGCTGGGACACATTCTGCTCCTGCAGAAAACAAGCACTCAGCGTCTCTGATCACACACCTCAACCCTGCTTTGGAAGACTTCCTCCTGAGGGCAAGTTACTCCTCTGCCACACCACCTTTCTCCTGGGGAAGCCAGGAAGGGGTGGAAGCTTGAGGAGAACAGAGGCAATAGTGGTGTCTCAAATGTAGATCAGAGGTTTTTTCTCACCTCTACTGCCATGCTGCTGACCACAAAAAAAGACAATACACTCAGGTTTCATCAGCTCAGGATGGCTTAAAACTAAGTGCCCTAGAAAAAAAAGTTTCAGAGAATACCAACAGTCAGTTTTGTCAGTCACCTACATTCCCCTCTGGCTACTGGGAATGCAGCAGCTATGGCTTAGGCAGCACATCTACACCAGGGCTTGGAGACAGCAGGAACCTGATTACATAAGAGGAATAAATAAACATTCCCCCTGTTCTTCTGCTACCACCTCAAGGTCAGGTATTTGCTTTCTGATCAGAAAGAGAACCTCTTACCAGCCCCAGGTATAATCTATGCTAGCTCTTTTCCTGCTGCTGAGGATAATGGGATGAGGCAGGGGAAGACAGTAGTTGGAGTATCAGGGGTTTCATGCCATCCTCTAATTTATTTCTCTAGGCTGTCACAAAAAAGCAATCTCTCAGGCTCTAGAGCTGCCTCCTCTGAAAAGCAGTGCCCTTGATTCCTAACTAGAATTTGGCAATAAGCCTAAAGTCTCTGTGGAGCCAAAGAGCTCTAATGAAGTCTAGGAGAGATCTGTTTTGGGGTGTATTTATACTTGGGCAGTAACCATGCAGACAAAGCCTTGTGTTCTCTGCCACAAGGAACAGGTGGGGAATGGCACTCAGCTGAGCTGAAGAGGCAGGTGTGATACACTATGGGGTGAAAAGTGTGGAAGAATTGTAGTTAGCACCACATAGGAGAGGATGCAGAGATTATCAAGTCAACCCAGCACTGAAGCATAACATCAGACTCTTTTCTCTTGCCATTTGCGAAAGACTTGCATTTTCTCAGGGACATACATCCTGCCTCTTCAGGGGCCTGCAGGGATTGTACATGGGAGGGACTAGCCAGGCGTAATGACACACTGTACAAGGTCGCAGAATATCTTACACAGTTAGGAGCATCTTTCCCAGTAAGAAGTGGGGCCTGTATGTACAAGTGTTAGAGGAGTCTGGGAGGCAGCCTTTTTGTTCAGGAGAGGTCCAGCAGCATTGCTCTCCAAAGGAGCATCTACTCTATGGTAGGAGGCAGAAAGGTGACAAAAAGAAGGACCGTGGCTGCTTTCCTTTCTAACTGACCCCTCATAACACCAGCAGATAAAGTTTATATTGACTCTATTCTTCCTCTCTTCCTGCTTCTGTCCCCACTCCCCCTCCAGAACTGGCAGAGGGAGCTGGGGAGCAGGCAGCCTGGACAGCGCTGAGAGCATCACTGATCAGAGGGGCTGAGCCCCCATGATGCCTCAACAAGTGCAAGAGCATAATCTGGTATTTCCCACAGAGAAAACAACGAAAAAAAGAGAAACAGGTGACTGATTAAAAGTTTCCCCCCTCCTGTACACAAGATTCTGCAGTCACGCCGACAGATAGACATTAAATAATTCTTCCATAATAAATGATTGGAGATAAAAGCCGGCGGTGGCTGCTGCTGCTGTTTGGATTGCTCCGTTGTCTGCATCTTTGTTTCTAGTTTGTTCCCCGGCCACTGTCGGCTGGCGCTGGGGCTGTCAGACCTTTGCCTCTAGCATTTCTAGGAAGAGTTTATGCATGGGAACCTTGCCCTGCAGTTTGATGCTGTAGAAGTGCTGCACAGCTTTGGCAGCCGTCTGCCGCAGGAGGGGCAAGGTCAGGAGCAGCTTGCCTGCTCGCCGGGGCTCCTCATTGCGCTGACTCAGCTCGTAGTCCTGCAGGGCTTCGTGGAGAAGGTCCTGGAGTTTCTGCACTGCATCCATGTCCTCTATGTGCATGGAGTCTGGGGTGAGGGAGAAAAGACAGCAAACAGACAAGTCAGACATGAGAAAGGAAATCCTATATGGTCTTGAAGCTAAAGATGTTTTCTTTACTTCTTGTCTGTTGTTGTGGGGATTTTTTTTGGTTTTTTGTCTGGCCACCCCCTTCCCCCACCCCAGCAGGGGGTGAGGGGGTATTGGTGGTGTTGGTTTGGTTTGTTTCTTAAGGGGAAAAAAGCATCTTGCTGGCAGGTGTGGTGCTGCTGCTATGAAGTTTGGCAGCAGCCCGGTGTGTTGGCCCTAGCAATGCAGGGACAGTAAGGTTGGCAGGGTGACACATGTGCCCTGTGTGCTGCCCATTTTGCCAGCCACCCACCCAATGCAATGCAGGGGTCAGGCAGGGGCCTTTGTGATTTGCACTTTCACTTGCCCTCCATGCTCCTTATGGGGAGAGTCACCCTGCAAGGGGCAGCAGCTGCTGTGCTGCCGCTTGGGAGCAATCTCATTAAGAATAATTAACACTGCTATAGCGCTTCATCTGTCTAAACTGCCTAATTGCCGTGCAGCTGCTCAGGGTGTCAGCAAGACAGAAAAGCCCCAGTAGGTCACAACCAGTGTGCCCAGGGGTGTTGCCAGACCCACCTTTGTGCATATGCCCCTGTTTTCAGAGACTGCCAGCAGCTGCTCAAGGAGCTTCCTCCTGAAATAAAGGAAACCCACACCTCCTGCAAGGCCTCTTCCCTTAGGCTGCCAGTTAGATTCTGAGAGCTGTTGGAGGGGCTAGCAGGGTTTGCAAGGCTCCTTGGTGTGTCTGCGAAGCAAAGGTAGCTAGCTGGTAAGGACCCAGTCCAGGGCTGAGGTAGGGAACCGTGTTGAACACAGACTGCTAAACTTGTGGGTAAGTCATGGTGTCAGAGGGCAGCACCAAAGAGCAGGGAGGCACAGCATCACCAAAGGTTTTCTCCTGTTTCATCTTGCTGATACTTGCTTCTTTCTTACAACCATGCCAGAGCTGGAGACACTTGCCTTGTCTTCATTGTTCAGAGACTTTTAATCAATACTGAACCTATTGATAAAGATTCCTGCCACAAGGCAACAAATCCAGAAGCAATGGCAAAGAGACAGTATGGCAAGCACACACGCACACATGTAGTTGCACCGCCTGCCATCGCAGCCTGGGCTTTGCAGTGTGGCAGTGCTCTGGCTCAGCCTACACACAAACACAAATGTGAGGACATGGGCTCCCCAGAGTGACAGCAGTGAAGGGGAGGAAAGCTGACTGAAGTGCCAAAATCTCTCTAGAAACATGTGTCATCTTTATGGAGAGCACAACACAAATTAGAGACTGTGAATTGTGTAAGATACATTTATGGTAAAAATGCTATTTATGATGCATGATTTATGAAGTATTACAACAGTTGGGAAAATATTATGTCTAGCAAGAAAGCTGTTTAAGAAGCTGTTTAGAAGGAATGCACTAATTAAGAAGATATTAAAGGGAAGTATTCCCAAGAAGCCTACTGAAGCATGATTCTGGATGCATTTACACTTTTTATCCAAGAGACCAGGCAAAGAAGCACAGAAGAGGGCTGCTAGGTCATCACAGTGGCCTGAGCTAGACACAGAGGTTGATTCTGAAAAGTAGGGAGGAAAAAGCATGTTGCCAAGTCAGTCTGGCAACTTCTCCCAGCCAGGTAGCACCTCTGAAAAATTTCCATTCACAATCCAAGAGAAGTGAGATCTGTTTCCTGCCAAGTCGCAGAGGTCATTTTGAAGACTGGAAGTATCAAAAGCTGGAATGTCCTCTGTCCTTTCTGTTTAATGTCCTTCTGGCTAGGGGCACAAGGGGGAGAAGTAATCACAGCCTGTCAGAGTTTGCAGATCCCAGTGGGTGCTAGAATTACTGTGCAATGAGCCACGCTTCAGGGCAAAGTGGGTGCTCTGCTTTTGGGTACTGCTGCTGCTGTACACTGGACAGAATCCCAAAACTGCCCTTCTGCTACCTGGCTTCTGTAAGGCGACAAGACTTAACAGCACTAAATAACTAAGTGTATACAGTGAGAGGAACTGGGGAAATAAAGATCAAAGCCTGCCCCACCCCCACCACTCTCTGCTGAAAGAAGCTCAAAATTGGCAGCTGACTACAAAAAATAAAACAACATTGCAGGATTAATTTCCTTGCAATCCATCAGTGAACTGGTGTCGATGGCATTGATAAACTGTTAATTACGAAATCAATAGCTATGAATTTTTACAGCTATCAGAGCACTGAGGTGGGGGCAGGCTGCCTGACCATGTCCCTGAGGGTCAGCTGGCCTAGAAGCTGGGCTTCATACCAGGAGCCCTTCTCCAGCACTGCTGGCATGGGGTACAGGGCAGGTGTGAGAATGGATGAGGCCCACTGCTTCCTCCCCTAACTCTCTTCTTGGAGCTTCTGACAGGAGCAGGAACCTCACAGGACTCATTAGTACAGAATTTGCTGTGCATCCCTTTGCCAGATCCAGACCTTGCTCACTCCATCTTAGCATTAAAATGCATTGCAGAAAAAAAAGGGGAAATAAATTTTGGCCAGTCTAGGGTGTCCTAAAATGAATGTGTGCTGTATGCTAACCTGGAGCACACCAAGAACTCAGAGATCAGCCTACTGTCAGCTTCTTCTCTAGTACAGAGTGAGTGAGCTCCCACTTCTGTTTTCATTTGTTTGAATTCCTAGAACCAAAGGGTCAGTATATACAGGGCTGCATAAGTCCCTAGAACATGGGTTGTATGACCAATTACACCCAGAATTTATTTATATGGGAGGAAAGGCAGAAATCAAGGTTTAGGCAGCACAGGTGCTAATCCAGGTGTTCATCTTTAAGACCTATCTCTGATCCAAGGGAGCTGAAGCCTGGCCCAAACTGCTTTCCTCCCATTTTAGGAACCAGCTGTTTGCATGCAAGTACACACATGCAGGCTCTGTAAGTTTATCCCTGTCAAAAACACACTAAGAAAAATAACTGCCATTAAAAGAATGTGAAGGTTCAATGTTAAGTTACAATAGAAAAATACACTTGCCCTATTCCAGCTTCCTTAGCTGTGTGTCATGAGAAGCTTTAATTACATGAAAAACAAAATCCCATGCTTTACTTTGATATGTTTCAATACTAATAACAAAGCAGGACTTTTGTGGATTGTGCTCCTACGTAGCTACATTTCTAGCTGCACTAGGAGAAACCAGTGAAGTCAGAGTGATATTTTCCATCCAGCTGACAACATGGTTTGGCTGGTGCCTCCTGACCCTTACCTTGGTTTCTTTACTCCACAGCACTGGAAATGGAACCCCAAAGCATCTGATGAGTGTTGGTTGTTCTGTTCTGCCTTTGTTCAGTGTTACTCCACTCCTGTGGAGATTGTCTCATAAGGTTTACTCTGGGCTCAGTCCTGAAAGCACAGTGAGCAACAGCAGCAGAGAGTGCTTCTGTTGCACTGTGAAGAACTTGACAGCAGTGTCCACAGCATGGGCCAGGTAAATGTCCCAGTGTGGCACTTCTCCTGTCACAACTGCTACCTTAGCACTTCAGCCTCTCTGAGGAGCCCTTCTCCCTGTTTAATCCTGTGACCCTCTTGGTAGACAGGTTCTTTAACAGGTTGATTACATGACCAACAGCCACCATTGCAGAGACAAGAGAAGCTAGCCTTGGCCATCTGCCCATCCTGGTTCAGTGGCAAAGTGAAGGCAGCAATTAAAACTAAAAAAACAATGTAGGAGAAATTGAAAAAGGGAACAAAGTTATGAAGTGCAGAAAAATGATAAGGGACATGAAGGACATAGGAGGAAAAGCCATGGCTAGAAGGGCTGAGGACAGTAAAGAAGTTTTATAAATATTTAAGGAATAGAAGAAAAATGATCATTTGTAGGGGGGCTCTTTTCACCTGGAGATGATTAACCTATTAATAGCAGTGCAGAGTAGATAGAAGTCCTGAGTATTTCTGTCTTATTTAGAAAAGAGAAGCTTTATATACCTGTGTTATATGAAGTGATGAAGACTTCATAAATCTGTTGTTTATGCAAGAAGATTTTAGAACTTTTAGAACAAACTTCACAGAAATCAGCAGAGCTGGATAACTTGGCTTTAAGAGTTCTAAAATTGCTGGCTGAGGGTCATCTAGGGCAGATTAATGATTAATAAATCTTGGTATTTTTAAGAAATTCAAGATGACTGGAAAAGTTCTAATGATGCATATATTTTCCTAGGTCTTACTTGATAATTTCTATGCTAGCCTGATATGAACCAGGGCAAAAATAAAGGAAAAAATAAAGGTGACATTCAATTAAGATTAATAAAACGGTATTTATAAGACATGTAAATGTGGCACTTAGGGACATGGTTTTGTGTTGGACTTGGCAGCGCTGGGTTAACAGTTGGAAACTGTGATCTTAAAGGTTTCTTCCATCATAAATGATTCTGTGATTTTACTGCCAGTCAACATGATACTTGGGAAGAGAGGTCTTGTCAAACAAACTTGATTTCATTCTCTGATGAGATTACAAGTTTGGTTGATAAAGTTAACTGCAGAGATATAATAGACTTAGGTTTTTATAAGGCACTTGGCTTAGGACCACAGGACATTCTCATTAAAAAATTAGCACTATGCAATATCAATAAAGAACACTTTCAGTTGATTAGTAACTGGCTAGATGACAGATCTCACAGTAGCTATCACTGGTGAATCATCCCTGAAGAAGGAGTTTTCTCATGGAAATCCACTGGGATCAGTAAAAAAACCAGCTGTTACTCGACATTTTTATCAATGAGCTGTAAGGAAGTTTTTTTTTTTTTTTCCTTTTAAATTGCTACTGCTAAGGAGTGGATGGATAGCAAACAGGACCAGAACGGTGTAAAATGGTGATGACAGGGCAGCCTCACGGAATCCTGGACCACGTCCTTACACTTGAAGTAATATATCCATAGCAAAGGAATGCAACTATGGAACAGGAAGTTCATTATGTCAAGCTGTCAGGTATAAAAAGAGCTGGAGTCATAGGACCCAGCTCAACAAGGACCATTCTTTGGAGGCTGAACTCAGGCAAACAGACATTAAAGATATGGTGCCCTTTTTTTTTTTTTTAAACTAAGAAAATGATTAATTATTACCAAGCAAGATGTAAAAAGATGATCTCTTTTAATCCTTCCATCTTCACACTGGGTGTTTTTCTCTAAAGTGGCTTTAGCCAAACACAGATACTGGTTTCAGGGCTGGGCTGCAAGGGTGAATTCTGTGACCCGCATGATGCAAATTTGGCAAAGAGATCTGATGTGAGACAATGAGACTCAGGGGATGTAGAGGGAGCCCTTGTCACACAGTAGCGCTAGCAGTTTCCCTTCCAGATGGGACTCCTGAGCAAAGCTGTGTCTGGTTGGCTTTGATACAATGCATCTTGCTGGATTGAGGGCTGCAATCTACATCCACACGGTCTCCCAGTTAAGGGGGGATTCAGTGTCTCTGGTCACTGAACATCTCCAGAACACGGCCAGGCAGCCCCAACCCCGCAGCTTTTTGAAACTGGGACCAGGGTTTCCCTGTTTCCCTGTTCTGACCAACACTGCTGAGGTGGATGCAAGTGTGGCTCACATTCCTTTTCTGAACTCTGGCACTGGAGTTGGCTTGCTGGTGGAAAAGGCCTCCACAGACCCTTTTGCTGCCTGAAAGCAGCAACCAATCCATCCCTGTCTGTTCCACTCTCTACTACAGGGTCAGAGCACAGCTGGGACTCTAGCAGCAGGAAGCCTCATTGCTCCCTGCTTTCCAGCTTACAGCGGAGCTTTGAGAATGCTGCATGACACAGGCAGAAATTCTTAGGCAGTAGGCTCTAGTCTCCTCCTAGGTCAAATAACAGCATGAGCCTTGACTCCCTGGTTGCAAGACTGGCTGGGCCAGGGCTGTACCTGAGTTGGCGAGGGCCAGAGCTTTGAGCGTGACAAACTCCTCCTTTTCCACCTTGAGCTTCTTATAGCGGCGCACCAGCTGTAGGATGGCCAGGTAGAGCTCCAGCAGCCCTGTCAGACGAGAGTGCTCTTCATCCATTATGTAGTCCTCAGCATAGACCAGCTTGTCCTCATATGGCAGGGAGCGGTACACAATGCCCAGGATGAGAATTTCCATCCAGGCACTCTGCAGAAGGCTCATCTGGTCTCCAAGGGAGAGGTTGGAGAACCCTAACAGGGCAAAAGACAAGCAGGGTCAAATGGGTGTGCAGGAAAGCCTCTAGGAGACTAGGGTCCCTGGTTTCCCTGAGATTCAAACCATGCACTCTTCCCTACTGACCTGCTGCTTTAAAAAAAAACCCCAAACAACTCACTAAGGTGACCCAGTCTCTGTAGCAATCAGCACACATAGACCTCACCCTTCTCTTTGCTCCTATGCCCGCCCACAGCCTCAAACAGGAGTTCTGATGCTCTGATTGCATTTATGGCAGCCCAAGGTTGGTGACAACCTCTTCTCAATGACTGCTGCTTCTTTCATAGCAGCAACTGTTTTGTACCACACTGCCTTCCCACTCTTCCTCTGTAGGTCTGTATTGCAGCCCATTTAGTCTGTCCCAGCTGAAAAAAGAGCAGAGAAGAGCTCCAGATGGCAGAAAAGGGGGCTTCTGATGGGATAGGAGGGAATGACACAGGCCTGAATTACAAGTATACTACAATCTCACATTTTGGCCAACATGAGAAAAAGTCCTGCCACAACAAAGCACCAAAATGTGTTCAAAAATGAATACATGTGTGAACAGAATCCTCTTCTATTCCTCACCACACTCTGATCTCCATACCAGCAGCTCTGCCTACAACCCTACCCAGTGATAAAATTACTTTTATGGTACCATACAAGTACCTAAATCATAGCCAAACCTGGCAGCAATGAAACCAGCACCCACAGTGAACCAAATATTCTCACCAAATGCAGAAAGAGGAAAGATAGACCCTGACAGCCCGAGTCCACTTGAGAAACTGGAGAGGACAAAACACAGAGGCAATGTTCACCTCAAGGTGGGGAAAAAAGTTCATGGAAAGGAAAACTGTCTGTTATGCCCTCCATACCTGGTCCCCTTGAAAGCCAGACTGTGAAAGATCCTGGGAGATGGGCACTGTACAAGTCATTACAAACAGGAATGTCAAGCACAGTGTGTTGGTCCTCTCTAGGCAGCCTTTGCCACCACGGACAGGCAGAAATTGTACTTTCTTGGCAGCCCCTTGCTTCTAAAGGTTCGTAGGGCTGTCAGAGAATGAACACCCAGGCACCCCTCAGCTGGGAGGGTGATGCCCCACCAGCCTTCCCAGACAGTTTTCTCCCCTGATGCATATGAAGCCTTGGGGATTACCAAGAGACCTGAGAACTCATGAGCCCCTATGCAGAAGCCTCCCAGCTCCACTGGATGCATGCAAGGCTCAGCTGGACTTCTTTATCCCACACCCCACCCTGCTCACAGCTTTTGGCCCCACATCGGGGCTTACGTAGCCAGCCACCATGATGGTCATTTGATTTCTCTTGTTATCAAGTTGGCAATTAACAAAAGAGCTGATGATTGCTATATTGACTGGCTGTGGGATCTCTTTTTCTATCTGCACTATCTCAGCTAGGGAAGGGAAGGCAGAAGGGTGGGTTAGTGGTATTTATTTATCTCTGCGCCATGTTTTGTGTTTGTGTTGCCAGGGGAAGCAAAGGGTGATAATGGCCTGGCAGCCCTTGGACATCCAATTTCCCTTATCAGGCCCCTGAATAGAAAAGAGGCCCCAGGCCACATTAATTAACAGATACCAATCAGCTGTCACGTGCTGTGTGTGCAAGGTCTGAGGGGAGCAGTGGGTGGGAGGGAAGAATCAATAAACCATTGGGGAGGAGTGCCAGAGGAAACAGCTAAAGAGGAGTCCAGGCTATTGGGGAGAAGAGCTGCAAATCCAGCTCCATGACTGTGAGACTGATTCCTGCACAGCACAGCCTGTGCTCCACATAGCCCTGATGAATCCCACCTCTTGCTTAGGCTGGGAGGTGGGTGCCTTGTCCTTTACCTCACCCTTCTGCCCCTTATGCCCTGCTCTGGAATGCAGCCCTCCCGAGTCAGTCTAAGTGCAGGCTGCTGCAGCTCCAATGCTTGGGATCCTGTCTCCCCAGCACCCTGCTGCACAGGGAACTGATGAGATTAGCCCTGAGATGGGAGTAAAGGTGCACAGCCACTGTTCCACTATTTAGACCCTGAGATCTCTCCTTTGGTCATCCCTCTCCTAGCTCTGGCCATGGAGATCAGTCCAGCATTTAGGCTGCTGCCTTAAGTCCATTTTCTGGATCAGTCACATGGCCTCTCTGCATCTTCATTCCCCACCTGGATTACAAAAGTCGTTAGGCCATTGCCTCACTGCAGTCTGCCAACAAAATTTCTTAAAGATTGAGAAACAGTCATGTAGTAGAGTGAGAGGATCCAGGACAGGCATGGCTCACACTTTTCTGCTACAGAATAAAGTAGAAAAATTGATTTACCCCTAGCAGTAGCCTGTAGACACAGCATCTCTATTAACTGCCCTTTCCCAGAGGCTGCTGTGGCAGGTGAGAACAGGAGATACCATATTTTTATCCTTTGCCAAGAAGAACAGAAGAGCCAGCTGCAATTGCCCCACCCACCTGGGAAAGCCCCGGCCAGAAGCACTCCCAGATAGCCAACAACTCCAGCTCCAGCAGGTGAGTGGGAAGAGGGAGTGCTATGGTGTCAAGCCTGGACTTGAAATGTCTGACAGATTTGGGACCCTTTTCCCCCAGTGTTCACCATGGGGAGTGCAAGGGCTGTCCCTGAATCACTGCAGTAAAGGGAAGATCGTAGAACTCTCTCATGCTACAAGAGTTGAGATCAGGAAAAGTAAATGTTAATTTCACCGGGCCAAAATCACAGGCTTGCTATTATAGGATTGTAACACTGGGGAACCTCTAGTTGTGAAATTTTCTGTCATCTTACAGCTCCCAGGAATTGCTAGAATACAACTGTTTTGCATTCTTGAGCTGTTGACGGTGCAGCATCCAGAAAACACCTTTAGTGATCTGTTTCTTGCTGCTTTTCTCAAGTCTGACCCTGAAAGGTGCCTAATGCACCACTGCCCCAAAAGAGAAGCCTCTGGCTCTAGCACAGAGATGCATGCATGTTTTCCTCCTTCCCAGGTGCACCTTGAGAAAAGCTGCTTTATTTGCAATAGCTGATGTGACATTCAGGTTGGGTTTTTAAATTTTTTTTTATTCTTATTTCAGTGGTTTGGCAGTGGGAGCTCCCAGAATTAAAAAAAAAAAAAAAAAAAAAAAAAAAAAAAAAGTCACATAATTTGTGGCAAGTGGAGTTCATAATCTGTTAATTTATTATCATTTCTGTCATCCTGGAGGGCCATTAGCAGAGGTAATAAAAGGAGATGTAATTATAGGATCTGAGGCCACTCCAGACACAGCTGCTGTCACTCCACTTGCCATATTTCATTCTGTGCTAGTACTAACGTCTTCCTGGTGAGAACAGCACAACAGCCACCCTGGGAGAGCCTTCATTGTCACCCCTCAAGAGAAGTCCTGTCACCCTGCATCAAAGCAAGAAGAAAAGGTGGATGTTGTTCCAAGACAATTTGCAGGGGGGGGAGGGTGAGTAGTGGGGAGGGGGCCTCATACAGAAGGGAGCAACTCCACTTTGGCTAAGTGTGGCTTTTGAGCTCATGGCTAATAAGGCTACTGAGCTAATAACATTCACTAAACACAATTAAATCATGCTTTATTGTTATCATAGGAAAGTGTGTTTAAGTTTTACTCATTTTATTTGCTGATTTTATTATACTGTGGGGTGGAAGTTGGTATTGACACCTGGGATCCTTCAGGGTTGGTATGACTTTAATGTCACACCTTTCTTTACTAATTCCAGTGTGAGTACAAGGCAGGAATATGTGACTTTTTCTCCTTTCTCCATCCTCCTCTGACCAAGAGTTTATGCACACAGGAAGCAGTGTCATGTTTTGCTCAAAATCCTTGGAAGGCAGAAATGCAGGGCACAGATAATTTAGACACCTGGCAGGCTCCTGGCCCTGCCCTGCTCTGCCCCCTTGCTGCATAACTCAGTATGTTTCATACTTGTTGCAGAACTACAGAGTATTTTGTTCCATTATTATGAACTGTCTTTTATTATCTTTTTCTCTCAGTACTGCTCTCTTACGTAACAATCCTTGAGCTCTCGCCTGTGCACAGTCCTGTTATAAAATATTGCTGCTGGTCTGAACTGTGCCAGGCTGATTACTCTGGCTGTTACTGTGTTGCAGGGCCTTTGATAGGAGAGGAAAATACACAGAGAAATTTGAGATAATGGCAGTTATGTCCTGATTTCAGAAAGGAGAGGAAGAGCCCCTTTCACAGTGCGGGAACAATCTCTACTATACTTCTGTTCTGGGACAGTATTGCCAGGCTGGAAAACTCTGTAGGAACTCAGCTCATCCCACAGCCACAAGGTAGGGAACTACAGCAGGGCACTCTGTGTGATCAGAAATAGCCAAGGTTAGAGGGATGTACAACAGCACCTCACTGGACAGCCATTGCAGCTAACTGCCTTGCATTAAAACCATTCCTGTTAACACCCCAAGTATTGGGTTAGTAGAGCAATCCAGGCTGAGTTCTCTAATCACCACTGTAACCCCACTTGTGATGAATCAGCCCCAGATGGATTCCAGCACTGGTGATGGGTATAATCCCTGCAGATATGGCAGATCTCATGTAAGAAGGGCACCACCAAGATTAACCTCTTCTCAGAAATACCGTCCTGAAAAAGTTTCTTCAGACTTTAGAGTCCCATCTCATAACAATGCATATTCCCTACAGCCCAGAAAACCATTAACTCTTGGGTCCCAGGAGAAATACTCTCTGAAAAAAACAGGAGCAGCTACCAAAAAGCCAAAAGAGGAGCAACAGAAAGAAACAAAATACATGGGAAAGCTAAACTGTCTGATCACTCATGTTAAGATGCTTCATCAAACAATGAAAAACTTAAAGCCAAGAAGCAAAACAAAACAACACAGACCCATGCAGTGAAAGACATAGACAGCATGCAATAAATCCTGTGATCCTATATCAGAGCCTCATATATTCTCCTGAAACAAGGAAAGGGGACAGAAGGCAGGAGGTAGCTGAAGTGAGCTGTTTATAGCTTTAGTGAGCTGTTAATAGTGAATGTCTGAAGCAATCTTTGGAAGGCAGCCCTGTAAACGCCAAGGATATCCCCTAAGTTCCCTAGCTAGCCTTCTCCACACACAAATCCAACCTATCTGTTTCTGGGTTGGAGAGAGACTAGAGGGAGGGGAGCATTGTCCCTTCCCAGTCCAAATCTGGGAAGAACCCAGAATTCAACATTGAGGGCCATACCTGCTCCTTCAGCCTCAGTCCACCCTACCTGCAGGTGTGGGACTCTTGTTATGTCACTCAATCACACGGGGACACACTGGATATGGTCTGTGAGCCTTCCAAGGCCAGTCACACTGCCAATAAGTTGTCCTCATTATTTGTCAACAAAGAAGCCTTGAGATGCACTGGCAATAGCATGTGGTCTATGGCAATGGGATTTGTTCTGTGACAAATCCATTATGACAAGCTTTCCTGAGTCTGGACAAGAATGCCCACTACTGAGAGGGTTTGTATCTGCCTTGTTATTATCACTAAAGTCCAGTCACTGCCATAATATTTATTCGTCTATAAACACAGCAGACCTAGGTCATGTTGATGTAGTGCAAAATCACAAAAGTTCACCGTACCATCCCTAAGGCTGTTCTCAAACACTTTCCCTGGGCCACTCAATGCTGGGTACAACAGAAAACTTCATTTTATCATATCAAAGCCTTCTGCATAATCGTAGGGCACACACACGTTCAGTGATCAATTTATGCACCTCCATCATAGGCTGCATTGGAGTTTGTTACCAATGAGAGCCCATCACTAGCATTTTTCTGTAACAGTACTTTCCACCCATCACTATAGGAAAAAGTCCTGGTTGAGGCCAAAACTGATAAGCACAGAGATAAATAATAACTCCCTTTGCTGTTCATGCTTACACCCTTGTAATTCCCCATTTACCTGGGATGTGCTTTGCCCAGCCAATGATCACCACCAGTTCCCTGTCTGCCAGGTCACAGAGGGTTGTCAGGGCTTTGATGTCACTCTCCGGCATGGTTGGATCAGGCATGGCATAAATCTTCTCTGGCTCAGCCACCAGCAAGTGGGAGACGATCTTAGTCACTGCACATTTCAAAGGAGAAGTTGTTGTATCTCTCGTGACATAAGCTGAACCCTCCTGGGATAAGACATGACTATAGAGCCCCTAGGACCTCAGTAATGGTTTTGGTCACAACAGAAAACCACACTGCAGCTACACAAGCTGTAGTGATGTGCCTATGCCAAACCAGCTCTGCACAGGGATGACAAATGTAGGAAGCTGCTGTAATGTTGTCAGTCATTGTCTCAGGAAGGTCCAGTGAGGGGAGAAGGAGGCATAAGCAATCAGTTGGTGGGATGTGGAAAAGTTTAAAGACCTATGGGTAGTATTGAAGAGAGAAATCAGCATGGGACTGGTTTTGTTAACATGACTCGGGTAAAGGAAAAGATCAGAATATCACTAAATGGATTTACATAATCTCCTAGGAAAGGTGTGGTATTTAACCCAAGGTACAATGAATACAGAACCTGAGCTGTACCTAGGCCTGTCTGATCTACCTCTACGCTATGATCATAAGAAAAAATTCCAGTGCTGTTGACTGATACAGGAATTGGAAGTGACAACTGCTCTGTACCTTTTGGGAGACCAGTGAAAAGAAATATAGTGGCAGCTCTGAGGAGCACGTTTCAAGACCAATACGTACATGGCTTTTTAGCTGGGGGAGGGATCTGTAAGCTCAGATAAGTGCTGCTCTCAGAATCCAGTCTCCTTTTGTATTTCTGACGACCTCCACGGACTCGATCCAGACGAACGCCTGCAGGTAAAACCAAAAAAGTCCTCGTGATTCCTTAGTGCCTTACGGAACCTTGACATGCAAATACTAAAATTTGCTAAGTAAGATGTTCCCCACACTCCAGGGAGCTTCCTTCTCCCAAACACTTGAGATCTCGGCTGAACCCATCAATCTCAATACCAGCTAGACTGCCTCCAGCTCTAAGCATGCTGCTCTGAGCTTTACTTTTATTCAAAACATTAATGAAGACAGAAATTAACCCATTCAAACTCCTGAATCACTATCAATCTGATGGGCAAATGAAAAGCTTCAGACCTCAATGCCCTCTACATGATCCTGCTTTTAAAAAGAAAGACTTTAAATGTCAATCAAACCTGCAGTTATAAAAATAAGCTTTTAGATTGTTCTTAAAAATGAGAAGTTAAATGTTCTGTGACCTCTCACTGTTTATATTTGAAAAAAGTGACCTATAGCAAACAGCTAATGAACTATGATTTCAACGGAGATGTTTCAGCCTTGATCAAGTGAGGCAACTGTAATAAAAGTAGAATCCAAATAAATAGAAACAACCTTGACTACAATAAAGCAATGATAAAGACAAAGTAGGGAGACACTGAAGAATTTGTTGCAGCTCTTTCAAAATACAGTGAATCAAATTGGAAACTGCACTTTGAAAACAATTCCCAGTGACTGGGAAGTGCCAGTGATTGTCACCATGCAAAAAACCATAGCAGCATCAATAGCCCAGGAACAGCAACTAAATTGTGCTATTAGTAAAAAATACGATGTTAAAAAGAAACTGTGAAAAAATCCCATAGATATTTGTGCAGTTGTCTGTTATTTCTGACCAGCCATATGGTCTCTGATAATCAGTCTGTGAAACTGGGGTAACTCAGTCTTGCTGGGAGAAACAGCTCTGGGGAAAAAAAAAAATCTTTCAAGGTAAATGTAGGAGCATTTGATTAGAATAAAATTTTGAATTTACACCATATAAGTACTTCCTTAGAAACACACAGGAGTTTATCTAGTCTGATCATGGGAACCAATTATGTGATACACTTACTAATCACATTAAGTAATTAATATTTTGCAATCATACCACTACATAAATACAAACAACTAAAAGCAAACACTCCAAACACAAACAACTTGTACACCTGAAAAAACCTGCAGTCTGCTGGCAAATATTCTACTCTAGGAGGAGGCACGTCTGTCACACTGCATTTCAATGCCATGTTTGCTTACTTTGTCAGGGAAAAGAGAAAGCTTTTACTGTAATACTCACACCAGCCACACCTGCACCACCTGAAACCACAACTTGCAACAACATCTAGATCCTGATACTGTTCGTGGCTAGAGCACCAAAACAATTTGACTGACAGACACTATCAACTGCTGGCCCCCTAAGCAGAAGGAATACCAGGCCAGCAACACTCAGTCTGGCAGCAGTATCTCCCACTGAGCAGGAGAAGCAGGAATGAGCAGGCATGGAGCTCTGCAGAGCAAGGGAACTGCTGCTGCGGGTGGCTGCTATGGCAGGACAGCAGATGTTGAAGATGGAGAGAAAGGTATGAAGCTGATATAGGTGAACTCAGGTCACACTGAGTAATTTCTTTCCCTTGCCCCATTTTCTATTTCTGACTCTGTATGGAGAATTCACTGACATCCCTAAGCACAAGTACCACCTTTCTCTTCCATTACATGTTATTGTTTCTGAAAATGACACCTATTGCTTCTTTTACCTCCACTTCCAGTGGCAGGTAGCCTTTGGGCAAGACTCCTTCCTGGGAGCCCAAACATGCTCCAGAGAGCAATTCAAATAGGACAGCCAGGGAATCCCAAACCTGAGGTTATCTAGGGAGATCCCTGAGGAACAGCAGTAATAAAGTCCTGGATGAAGCAGGAAATTTTCATTTTCATCCAAGATTTCTTTCCCTCAATAAATGTGCCATGCTTTATTCCATGCTTTGCTGAATGAATGACACCTACCTATAATCCAGGAGAGAAGGGAGAGACACAAATTTCTGGAACTGCCAGTAAACCAAACAACCAGGTATGAAAATTAAAAGGGTCAGGAATGCACTGTTGAAAGACTGTAGAGGAATCCAGAGCAGGCTGCCAAGACTTCAGGACTGAATCACATCATTCCAAGACCCTCCCAGATAAGGGTCATAGGTCAGTGCATTCCCTCACACCAGTGGTCAGGGGGAGGGAAGGAGGGAGGGAATTTACACCATACAAGTACTCAGCCAGCAGAAACCAGCACACAGCCTTCTGGGATGCTTTTGCTGTGAAGTTGGCTAAGCAGCAGGGAGGAGGAACTAGGAGGGGTAGGGAGGAAATGAGGGAAGGAGCATGTTTCCTCCTCCCAAGGAGAAGAATGCCATCATCCAGTGCTTGGCAGAGGGATAGCTGCACAGGTTGCAGCAGTATTAGGGACCCTCAATCAGATTATAAGGACACAAGGGACTTAAGTGCATTAAAAAAAGATAAGGAAGACGTAGAGAGATTTACCCTCCATCCCTCCTTCCTTCACTGAGCAGATAGAGGTCTGTTTGCCCAAGGACTTCAGCTTGTTAATTTTGAACAACTGTTTGTCCTCCTCTTGTTCCCCTTCCTGTGTGACACTCCTTGAAGCAAACATTTTCAATCAGCACTTGCAGAGCCACAATTCTACCCTGTCATCATTGCTCCAGCCACAGAGTTGGTGAACAGGCTGAGGCCAACACAGCACATCCTAGCACATCCCAGCTCCAGCTGCTGAGTGCAGTGACCTACAGGTACTACAGTAAACAAAAGCATTTCAACCCCCGAGTCCCTGACTGTGACACTCCAGACATAAGCATCATGGTAAAATCCTTTTCTTAAAGATCTGACAGCCTAATGGAGCCCATGTCTTGATGGAAGGAAGGGGCATGGCCAAAAATCTGTACCTGTGCTATTTAGGTACTCAGGTTAATGCCTGCTGCTCTGCTTGATTTCCTCTATGGCTGATTTTAAGACAGGCAGGCTGGTTACAGTGCAGGTCTGAGAGGGACGCTAAAGAACAGACATTACAATGGAGTGGGGAGGTGTGGTGGGCGAGCTCAGAGAAGCAGCATGATGGAAAACACTGAGCAGAGAAGAAATGGAGGGGGATGTAAACTGGGATATGAATGGAAGTGAGAGAGTGTAAGGAGAAGGGAGACAAAAGAGAGAGGGCTGGAGCAAAGCTGAGTGGCACAGATGCTGTAATTGCAAGGGCAGGTTTCACACCACATGTGCAGCCACCTGAGCATTAACTGCAAGGTGCAGCAGCCACGCACGAAATGCTGCTGGCCCATATGAAGACTTACATAGGATTTGGTACTGCAGCCTCACAAGGAGACAGCAGCAAAACAAAGCTGTTGCCTTCCAGCCCCTGCACAAACCCTATTCTCACATGAATCACAAGTGGCCAGTTCAAAGGAGAGAAGGCACTCATCCTACAAAAATGTCACCACCACAGGCACTCCTGGACCCCACTTTGTGTCAGCAAGGAGGTGGGATGCAACAGCATAGGACAGAGTTTGGAAAGCACCACCCCTTGATAACTTATCTTGCTGGCAGTTCCTTCAAATTAAGGCTATTCTGGAAACATCCCCTCTCCTCCCACTCCCCTGTATTGCAAGAAAGTGCTGCTGTTCATTGGATTTTTTTACCTTTGAGAGACCCTGCATAAAAGTCCTGGCACCTCATCTGACCTAGCTATGGAGCTGACCCTGGTGGACGCCACAGGGATTGAGCTGCAGCTCCCTGGCAGCTTGTTCTCAGCTCACCTGCCTGCCCAAGCCCCTCTGACCTTGCAGGGAGGAGGGCAGGGCCAGGACTTGTGCAGGACTTCTCGGCTCAGGATCCTGCCTGGGGCAGAGATGTCAGTTTTCTAAGTGTCCTGTGGGTGCCACTCGTGTTCCAAGCACTCTTGCAGAGAGCTCTGTGCCAGCACCAAGCCTCTGCAGTGGGAGAGCTGATCTGCTGATTGTTCAAGCTCCCTGCATTTCTCTGACATGCCCCTTGGAGAGACGTCTGCCCGACAACTTTGGGATCAGATGTCCCCTTACCGACTTGATAACATCAGGCCTTGGGGTTTTTTTCTTAATGGAAGTAAAATAATTCCAGCTTTTTTTAAAAGCTGGACCCAGGCCGAGACTGTCGGAAGTAAAAATAGCCGAGTATGCAGAGGCGACAGCACACAGAGTCAGGTTTAGTTTCTCTTTTATTTTCTGGGGACTAAAAATACTCTTAAAAGCTCTGTGAAGCTAAGCCCTGGCCAGTGGGAAATGCAGTCAAGGCCCAATATCAGCTGTCGTGTCAAATTACCAGCCTCACCTCACTTTCCATCGAGTCCTATCACATGCCCATGGATTGATAGGAACAGAAAGATCTATGTTGCCAAAAGAGCGAACGGAGGAGCCAAGCTACAGGGTTTGCATGGTGCAATATGTGTCTAGACCAAGAAGGACACAACCAAAGGGAACACAGAGCAAGCATTGGAAAGGAAGCAGTGGCAAAAGGGCTGCTTTGCTGAGCTTCCCTGATACACTAGCCAGGTCCTGTGTCCACTGCCCACCTAATCCTTGAGCTGCAGTTTCCACGCCAATACAGCCTGCTTGCTCTCCCGGGGTCTGAGCTGGGGTGGTGCTCTGCAGCTAGCAGAGATGCACCTGTCCCCAGGAGCTGCAGTCCAAAGTACATGGGTCGGTACTGGCCAAGGAAGCCGGAATGTATAGGCTAAGAGCAGAGAAGAAAGGAAGGGAGAAGGGTTGTATCCAAAGTGTCTCCTACAAAATTTCCCTCTTCCTTTCTGCTCTGAACTTCAGGAGAGACAACAGCATGTGGCAATGGGATGAGTGAGCCAGGAGGAAGCCTATCAAGGAAACAGAGAGCAGAGATGACTATAAAAGTCAAGCCTGCCAAGATGGAGAAAGGAATGACTGTAAGGAAAAGCATCTCTGTCTAACAGGAATGGAGAGGCTGCAAACTGACTAGGCTCTCTTTTGTTACTCGGATTCCAGCTTGGCAATGAGAAAAGATCCCTGTATACTATTAGGCTCTAATGCTGTGGCAAAAAGAGGCCAGCCCCCAGAGAGTCTTCTGGTAGGTAACTGATGCAATTACCCAACTCACCTGAAATACAGGAAAGCAACTTGAGGGTCACAAATCAGCACAACCAGAAGAACCCAGCAACTTGGCTGGTGCAGGTGAACAAGCCTGGAAATTACACTTGCAAAGAGAGGGTGGGAAACTATCCTGGGGATGAAAATCCATCTCCTGTGTTTCAAGAGCTTACCGAGAGATTAGATCAGTTCAAGTAGGATGCTGCAGCCTGTTCCACCTTTGATGTTTTCAGGGTTATGTTAGTCAGGTAGGAAAGTTTCTTCGCTGTCAGGCTGACTGAAGAGTCCCTGGACTCAGAGAGACAGGTAAGCCCTGCGATACCTGATGATACCTGGTCCCAGAGGCTCTCACATGCCTTGGAGCAGCGACACAAAGTGTCAGCTCCTCACACACAGGAACACAAGCAGCATGTCCCAAATAGTTGGTCCAAAGCTTACAGAGCCAGGTGAAACCCACACAGCTTGCAAACCAGTGCTTCTCCTCTGCCAATGCCAGCAGCATGGCTGCCAGCTCTGCAGGGCTGTCTGCAGCACTAGCCACTGATGTCTCTCAAATGTACATCTTTCTTCCCATGCTGAGCCCCTCTCACTTTGCTCCTCCAGTCCCTCTGGAAACTCAGGAATTAACAACGGCTTCAAGAGCAAAGGGGAATGAAGAATACCTCAGTACCTTGCTCTCTGCAACAACTCTCTGTAATAAGCCCCACACCCACACATTCACCGTGTCCATGGTTCATGCAAACGTTCTCCTTTGACTGCTTCCCCTCCAAGCCCTTCAAACAGTCTGAAGCAGGTCAGCAGCTCTGTTGGTTACATCACCCATGGCCACAATGCCTGCACAGCAGCAGGCTGAGGGGCACCGTGCAAAAGGAACAGATGCAGGCACATGCTGCTAGGAAAAGACCAAGGTTGCATTTCACAACAGGACCTAGAAGATGATAAAGCCTCAGCCCCACTGACTTTCCAAGAGGTGGAACTCAGAAATAAAGCCCCAAAGGGGTGTTTGCTGCCTAGAGGAACCTGCAGCCTTAGGTGTGATTTAACTCACCTTACTTTAGACTTTGATAGCTCCCTTCTGTGCATCTGGGCTCCCTTGACAGGCAACAGAGAAAAGGGCACCTCCACATTCAGCTCACTGGCCAGACACTTTTACCTGAGGAGGCATCATGACAGATGCTTCTCTTCATTGACTACCAAAAGAAACCCTGCAGTGTCAAACCAGTGCTTTCTCTAGTCCAGTTTTCTGTCTCAGTGTATTTAGGTGGAGCAGATTTTGGAACAGGTAGAGAAGCATAAGCATAGATCAAGAACAACAATTTTTGATATGTGACACAATGGAGAGGCTCCCACCACTGCATGGAGAGAAGTCTACTTGTGATAGAGATCCACAGAGGTGGGGGAGTTAGACCCACCAACACAGCAAACTCTGCTTTGGCCAGCCTCTTACAGCAGCTCTGCTTGAGCCTTGAAGCATCTCCTCAAGTCCTCACATCAGCAGTGGCTTTTCTAATGCTAAGAACTACTGTCCACTTCTTATTGAATTCTTAAATTGGAACAGCTGTGCCAGGAAGTGAAGACTGATACCCTGCAGGTCAAGGGCTGGCAGTGTCTTCAAAGGTGCGTCAGGGAAAGGGACTGAGAATCTCGGCAGAGCTGAGTCACTGCTGCGCACAGGTTATCAGAGGCACATGCCTGAAGTTACTACTGTAGAGCAGTGGGGCATATATTCAATCCCATCCCATTCTTGCTTACCTTGAAGAATCTTACCTGCTGTGTTGTCAGAACTGCCTAGAAGCTTCTAGGACAACAGCTGGGTTCTAAAAATCCCAGGATGCTTGTTGCAGTTTTTTCTGCTTCCTCTTTTCTGTATGTGTTATAAGAGCACTAGGCACAGTTTTGGTGACAGAGTACACAAAGTATTTATTATAAACCTGTGTAGAGGTGATGCCTCTCTGAACCCACCTAGATGTATATCGATGGAGCCTGGACTTCATGTTGGAAAGAATGGAGATCTAGTTAGGTGTGGTAAGAACCACAAAATTCAAAATGAATGAGAGGAACCAAATTAAACAGATTCATAATCTATTAGATAAGGGAGAAGGTGTAGGGATGGTCCTGGATGTGCAATTCTTATGTCCAGAAAACAGATACCAAGTGCCCTCAGCCCAATTTGTGGACAGTCCATCTGCTGGAAGCCTTCTCTTTGGAGAATTACCATCAACCTGCCAAAGGCAGCACATGCTCTCTGTCACAACTCAGCTCCAGCCACGTTGCAAATGCTCAATTTATGCCTTGGAAAATAGTTGGGTGTGGAAGATAGAGTCATCAAGATGCCACTCACTGCTCCTAGGGATCCTGTTTCAAAGGACAGGGGGTTGCCTGTCTGTTTTTAAACACAAGGGTATTTTAGAGAAAGAAAAACCATTTTTTCATTCTCTTTTTTCATTTGGATACCTCCAATAGTGATATTTCTGGCAGCGGCTGGAGGCAGAACACTCTATAAATACAAAGCCATTAAATTGCACACAGCAGCAACCTGATCGGGGCTACCTTTTAATTTCCTGACATGAGCTGGCCACTAACCCAATTACCCGGGGTCCCCGGAGGAGCCCTCATCCTTCCCAGGAAGCACAAAGCAAGAATCTAAGCATATTGCAGGGATGTCAGCTGAGCTTTCACTGAAATCAAATATCTTTTTGAGAACACATGGTCTGGAAGCAGGGATGGGGGCAGGAGGGAGAGGCTGCTGGAAACACTTTGCTCCATTGAGAGATTCTTTCACTTGAAAACAGAAATTACACACCCTCCATTTGGTTACGTTGCTGAAAAGGAGCTCTGCTGTTGATTCAGTTATCTCAATTTTAGTAGAGGATGAAGGCAAAGGCGTAAGTGAAAGTGGTTTGAAATCACCAATGCTTGGAATCCCTTGCTCAGATACTAGATGACTGCATCAAATCTACAACATCACACAGCCAAGTCTGTCCAGGATGACAGATTTGATTCCTTGTGAAAAATTTACGACATCAGCAGCTGGTAAGGGAAACTGAAGAGTTAGGAATAAACACCAGGGCAATTCCACTGAGTACAGGGTTTCCTAATCAGCCAGGGTCTTGAAGAGGAGGTGGATTTAAGAGATAGCTGCTTCTGAAATTTGGAGATTACAGTCTCACCATCTTGGAAGTGGGGATCACCTCCAGCATTCATAGAGATGGCAGGCACTTAGGTAACACAAGGGTTACCAGGTTATTGCAAGTTTCCAGGAGGCAGGGTATTCCCAAAGACACCAGGGAGAGGAAGGAAAGCGGAAGATGAGCTGAATAAACTTTGTAGCTCTCTTCTGTAGACTTCTCTTGCCTGTTTCATTGCCTGGTGCTGCAGTGTCAGTATCCACACATTCCAGCAAATTCTACATTGGAAATAATATTAGACAGATAGGAGTCCAAGAGCTTGAGAGATTTGTAGTAAAGAATTTGGGTTCCCTGTTGAATTTTAACATGTTCTCTAGCATTTCTTATTGAAATTCATTAGGACCAAAGGAACAAAGCCTGGAAAAGGAACGGTTGTACCTGGGCTTCCTACAGCACAATGGATACAGTTTTCAGAAGAGAGTCACGCAGATAAGATAAATCACAGGTCTTTACTGGATAATTGCCTAACTTCTCTCTTGCTGTTAAAAAGCCTCCCTTTTCTGCATCCAGATCAAGACTATATTCTTCTACCTTCCTTCCTTGCATTTGAAGACCTCACCCTCACCACACAAGGGTGATTCCTGAGAGCCAGGAGGCTAGGCCTGAGGACAACTTACCTTCAAAGACATTCAGAGTGGGGTAAAACACCTCATGCAGGGCAGGTTTCCTATCCCAGGAATCCCCACTCTTGCTTTTAGCACATGCAGTGTATGTACTCCTGGGAACTCCTGCTTTCTGAAATGAAGTATACCTGGTCTATCATAGGACACGTGCCCAGGGTCCTTTCAGTCTTTGCCCTCTTTCTTGGAAGCCAACCAGTGATGTCTGCAAGAAACTGGGCAGAAGCCACTCATACATGTCTGGAAGTTGCACTTAAGACTCAGTCATGAGCAGGACTCTGAGGAGACAAGTCTCAGCACTGGCAGGGAGCAGAAGACAACAGAACGCCAGCAACATAATATTCAGCAACATTACTTTTGTTAAGAAGGAAAACAGGACTCAAAGGCTGGTGGAATAATTAATGGCATTTCAATGCCTGGATGAGACTTTTTTTTACAGACATTTTCTTTGCTGTGTAGTTTTCTGCTGTGATGTGACACAATTGCATGTGCATGCACTTCATGAAAAGCATTTAGTGACCCAGCTTTGCTTCCTTTTCAGAACTGTTTATGCTCCATTTGGGTCTCTGCAGATGTGCCAGCACAGAACAGGGAACAACACAGCTTCAGAAACACAATCCTTTGAAGAAAAAGTTCTGCAGGGCTTCCACAACAGTAAAGGACCAAATACCAAGACAACAGCCACTCTGTTCTATTTGGTATGGTATGGTTTGATATGTCTGATATTGCCTCTCCTCCTCTTGCCTGTCTGCCATTTCCAGCCAAATATGAGTTCTGTAATGAGAGGCCTTGATGTTTCATTGCACCTCACCTGCTATCCCCATCCCTCTTCCGATGATCTCAGAACATTTCCCTTTCATGGGCTGTACTGCATTTATGTGACAAGGTTTTGGTAGCAGGAGACTGCAGGGGTGGCTTTTGTGAGAAGACACCAATAACTGCCCCTGTGTCCACTCCAGACAGCTCCAAAATGGACCCATCACTGCCCAAAGCTCAGTCCATCAGCAATGCCGGTGGTGCCTCTGTGGTAACACATTCAAGAAAGGGTAAAAGCAGCGGAGAGAGAGGCATGAGAAAATACAGGAAAATCAGCCCTACAGATACCAAGATCAGAGAAGAGGAGGTGCCCCAGGTTCTGGAGGATATTTCCCTGCAGTCCATGGTGAAGACCATGGTGAAGCAAGTTGCCCTCCTGCAGGTCATAGAGGACTCTGGTAATGCAGATATCCACCCTGCAGGCATGCAGGAACCCACAGTGGAGCAGGTGAATGTGCCCTGAAGAAGTTACAGCTTGTGAAAAGTCTGTGCTGCAGCAAGCTCCTGGTAGGAGCTGCAGCCCAGGGAGAGGAGCCCATGCAGGAGCAGGTTTTCCGGCAGGAACTGTGGCCTGTGGGGGACCTACACTGGAGCAGTTTGTTCCTGGACTGTACCCCATGGAAAGGACCCACACTGGAGTCTGTAAGGAAGGACTTATATTGAAGAATTTCATGAAAGGCTGTATCCCGTGTGAGGGGCCCTACACTGGAGTGGGAGAACAGTGTGAGGAGAGAAGAGCAGCAGAGATGACGTGTTACACACTGACCACAAACCCCTAGTCCCCATTCACCTGTGTTCCTCGAGGTGTTGAAGGTGGATGTCACAAGTGAGTTGAGCCTCGAAACAAACAGAAATGGGAGGAAAGTGGTCTTGGTTTTGCTTTTCTTTCTCAATATCTTACTCTCTCATTAACTGGCAATAAATTAAATTAATTTTCCCTAAGTCGAGTTTTGCCCATGACAGTAATTACTGAATGATTTCCCTGTTATCTCAACCCACAAGGTTTTTCAACATATTTTCTCCCTCTCTCCTGCTGAGTATGGAGAGTGAGAGAGCAACTTGCTGGGCAGCCAGTGGACAGCCAAGGTCAACCCACCAAACTGACAACAGAGGAGGACTAACACCACTGTCCTTGACACTCTGCAAGGTGACACATAGGACTGTGACTTCAGAGAGGCAGCAGAGGCGTGGAGGGCAAAGTTGTGAGGTCATGTTTAACCAGCCAACCAACGTCCAGAATGAAACCTCTGAGCCCACATACACAAGCCATGTGTCATCTGAGATTACATCTGCCTCTTGAAGACAAACAAATTGCTGTAGAACAGAAAGGTTATGGGTGGCTAGAGCGTGAACGGCAAGGGTATATTCTTCCTAAAACTGACAAGGTATACTGAGTTTTTAAAAGAGACCTGCCAAACTGCTGAAATTTCTCTGTCTATCATTCCAGAAAACCAGGAAGATCTACTCTGTAGAGCCCAGAGTTAAAGAACTACACTTAATCATTGCAGGCACAAGATAGACAGCGATGGGAGCAAAGAGAGGCAAAGGGGTGTGGGATTCCCAGCTCTGAACAATGCCTCTCAGCTGCAAGTTGCAGGGCACGCTTTCCTTCACTGGCCATTCCCCCACACCAGCCAGGTATGCAGGTATCATCTTCTCCATTTGGGGCGAGCAGTATCACACGTTGCTCAGGCTTCCCTGATTTTTGCCAAGCAGAGGGGTGTGCAATTGTAGTGGACAAAGCTGTGAAGATGCCCAATGGATCCACTGCCTGCAGGCTGGCAGTTCGGCAAGGCAAAGAGCAGCAGAGCACAGGTTTTCTGGGGACAGCACCTCTCTACATGAACACTGGGACTGGAGTTTGCTGGAATGCTGGACTTCAAATTCAGCAGGTTCCTATACGAGCCTGCTAGGGCTAATTACTGCTCCCTGGGGGCACACTCCAGATAGAAGGGGAAAGTGAGAGACAGGCAGCCAGACAGGCCAACACTTCAGACATCTGAGCCAGTTGGGCTCCGTGGGCAGAGCTTTCTGCTTGCCACTTTCCCCAGTGAGTCTTGCCTGCCCTGCAGCATCACGCCAGGAGAACCTGAGACAGCAAAGCTCTGGTGTCCGTGCAGTTCCCTTGTTGCAATACATTGATCAGAGCTCTCTTAAAGAAAGTGGCCTGGATATCTGAGACACCTATTGATTGCTCCATTGGCTCTCTTCCTGCCCTGATCCTCATTCACTCAGCACTGCCTGAATAACCTGCACTCTCAGTTAGGGCCAGTCTCCCTGGATCTTAAAGGGATACTTTCACAGCTTTTTGCCTACCTGCAGCCTACGCAGGGAGGAGACATGTCTGGTGACCCTTACATGCAACCCCAAGGGGAGGGTCCAAGTCTCTCCTGCAGCATCAAGCTGAGCATTTCAAGTGTAAAGCAGACCTTGAAGTCATGGTTATTTGTTTTTGCCATCTTTGAGTACTGATGCTTTCTGCTTGAAGAACAAGTTCACGCCACATGCCCAGCAGCCAGGAGGTGGCATGTACATCATGTGTGGCAACAATAACCAGGAAAATGAGAAGAAATCATGAAGCCCTTAATTAGTTACTAATGGAATATCATATTCTTCTTGAGCAAAAGGGTAGTTTCTTTACCCAGAAACATCCCCACTAAGTTACAAGCCCAGTGGCTTGCCCAAGGACATCAAGGAGAAAACTATGAAAAGAAGAAGTGATTTCTAGATCTTGCCTTTAACCAAAAGACTGCTTTTCTCCAAGCTTTTCATAATCAAGCAGGACAAAGAACATGGCTTAGCAACCTTCTGCCATGCCTGAACCCAGGGATGAAGAGAGAGGTACACCAAGGCAAAGTAGGAAAGGGATCTATTAAAAGGAAAAATAATCACAGCCCAAATATCAAGAGACATCTTGTCCTAATGAGAGTTTGGAGACTGCAGAATAGGCTCTCTGGGGAAACCAAAACATCAGGGATTTTTAAAAACAGTTAAACTACTAGAAAGGTACATTTGGGAACACTCATGCCTTGGCAGAGAAAAGGGATGGATGAGCTAATAGGATGACAGATCAGAGATGGAAAAGACCAATGAACCTTTTCTAATCTGAAATCCCTTGTCAATTCTGCATTTTGAGCAAGTCAAACAATTATGGATTTATTCTTTCTAAAAACTCTTGGCTCTGTGGAGACCAAATAGTGTAACACCATTTTTCTTCCTTCTTGGATTTGGCTTTTAAAGATGTGTATTGATTGAATTCTCTATACTAATACTTTGTGCTTCCATCAAGCTTCACATAAAGTTAACTACTCAGTTCTCACAATTCTTTTGCAAAGCAAAGCAGTATGATCCTTACTTCTCAGCTTGGGATACTGAGCAAAAGAAAGAGAAAAAAAGATGCCTGCGCAACATCACTTGACCACTCTGTGTTAGGACACAGGAGCTCTATTTGCAGACTGCTAGGTTAGTCTCCTCTGCTCGTCTTGATATTATCATGTGCTCTTGTATCCCACTGCTATCAATAAATCTTTATGCTGTATATTCCACAGCTCTAAATATTATGGGCAGGATCACAGATACACTACCATCAATAGCAAACCATCCTTCTCCAGTGACTTTAATGATGCCTGATCAATCCCTATATGAATAACTAAATACACTTCAGCACAAAAGCAGCCATAGAGTCAACTTCCAGTTTGCCATGAGTAGTATCCCACAGGGTTCAGGAGTTCAGGCACAGCATGGTGTGAGTGAATTTACACCTCTTCCCAGCCTAACTCTGGTCTGGAAGGAGTTAACTGTTTTCACAGAACTCAGAGGCTAGAACATAAAACCTTTTACAGGACCCTGCTCTGAACAGTGCTGAACTCCCAGAAGTGGAAGCAGAGATTCCCTGACCACACAGTCAGCACACCAGCACTGGCTCCTGTGGCTGTTCTCCCAGCTGCCAGCTCCAAGAGGCTTGGATGCAGGGCAGCACAGACACTGGCAGCCAGCAAGCCTGAACCTATGCTGTTGCTCTGCAGAATGATTGGAGCCACTACAAGCTTTTAAGGTTGTTTTATGGGATTTATATAAATAGGCTACAGTGCATTAACAACCTGCACTCCCACTAAAGGCAGTGTCACCAGTGTATATTGGCTTTAGTGGGTAAGGGGATACATCCCCTCCCTGAACTACCACATGAAGAGAAGCAGGTTTCCAGGGTCTCTAACTACGAAGTAGGTGCCTTCCTCCCAGTAGGAGATCAAGATCCTCTGAGCCTACCACCTCTACACCCAGGTCAGGAAGGGCCAAACTACAGAAGCCAGCATCTCCTCTCCTTGTAACTGGAGTGCTCTAGAAGGAATATATTTAACCACAGAAACTACACATCCAACAAAGAACAAAACGGGTTTAAT
Source organism: Ifrita kowaldi (assembly GCA_013398055.1). NCBI lineage: Eukaryota > Metazoa > Chordata > Aves > Passeriformes > Cinclosomatidae > Ifrita > Ifrita kowaldi. Next base: position 79,515 of record VZRS01004854.1, on the reverse strand, counting down.
GTCTGATCTACACTCTTAACAACACCGGCTGCCATCAACCTGCCTCTCAAGAAATGAGAGAGCTCTAGTGAGAAGCAATACACACTCAAGTGACATTGTACAATTTATCACCAGCTGCTGTGATGTTATGACCTGGAAAAAGGTTGTATGCTGGCATCTTGGCTCCAGCATACAGGACTTGTGCAGAACCACAGCCAGCAGCTGTTTCTTGTGGTTAAGCTGAGAGGATCTCGCTCCGCCGGTCTAACGATGCAGAGGGTTATGTGCAATGCTTCTCCTTCCTTCCCCTCCTCCCCTCACTGCCTTTCCCAGAGGGACCCGAGGGAAACAAACCTTTAAAGTCAATCCATAAGAATGTGTTTAATTGCCACTGAATTCCCTGTGGTTCCTCTTGAATGGACAAGGATTGAAAAGGGAGGTGTGGGAGGAAAAACAGCACAGGAGAGAAGCCGAACACTGCTCAAAGAGCGCTGAACAGATCAATAGGCTGAGCAAAACACAGGCTGAGTATGCAGGGCAGGGGACCTACAGCTCCCAGACAAACCTGTGCTACCAACCATCTTCAGAAAGTCTCCTGAGTGGTAATACAGGCAGACCTTCATTGCACACTGTGCCTCAGCTCTGCATTAACTCCATCCTTCCCTTGCGAAGAGCAGCTCACCCAGTCGTGATCACAAAAGAGCCTTTCCTCCTCAACACTGAAAAATTATTTGGGGACAAGAAGAGCAACACCCTCCAGTCCAGGGTTTCTTTGGGAAAGGAAACAGTCTGGCATCACCAGTTTCCAGTTATTTGTCAAATTTGCAATTACTAGAAATAATATCCAAGCATGAGAGCACTGACTAGAACCACTCTCCTCTCTGGACTGCCCTCTTGGTCACTGCCCATTCTGACTCTTTTACAAAGCCTGTAGAAAGATACATTCAGAAACACAAAGAGGGCAAGCATGTAGTTAGCCTGGGAGATTCTGGAAGGTCTGGAATCCCAGGCACTGTTGGGACAGAGAAAAATTCTCATTCTGACTCTGTCTTACCTTCTTTTAGCATCCCCACTTTGAGGCATTTCATGAAGCGACAGGCCTGACAGGACTTGCGCCTCCGTTTCGTGATCTCACACTCATTGGTGGCCGGGCAGCTGTATTCAATATTCCCTGTAATCAAACACAGAGATGGTCACCCAGGAATCACGTTGTCCCCAAGGATCCAGGGACAGGCTGTCGTGCCCAGATATTCCCACCACCATCAGTCTGTATATGTTGCACATTTGCTCACTCACTTGCACACACACCCTCTAAGACTGCACCCAGCTGACCCAGCCAAGGGGCTGACTGCAGTGCTGGGCTTTCAGGCACGTGTCCTCCAGGCTTGTCATCATCCCTTGTGCTGCACCCCTTGTAACCTGCCCTGTTCCCTGAAGTCCAGGGATGAGAGTGGGAGCAGTTCAGACATTACTAGCATTTCCTTTGCTGCCAGTCTTGCTCCATGTCTGTGGGAAGGATGTCACCTGTCCTTTCTTGCCCTGCTTGGGGAACCAGGGGGCTCAGAGACAGCATTTCCTCCTTTGCTTCCTCCTGCCAGCTGGCATACTACAGGTAGCAGGGAAGCAATAGGTCTGCACTGAGAAAGGTGGGTGAGACATCCTGTAAAACGAATGTGGGTTCTCTGTGCAAATCTTTACAGTTTTACTTTATTAGTCCTTGTGCACCTGCCTCTCATCCCTCTGCACAGAGCATTATCTTTTCTTTCCTTATTCCGTTTTATTTATGTTCACCCCACAACACTGCCTCCAAGACAAAAAGAAGAAGAAGGATCCCAAATTTATTTCTAATCACATCATATTTTATTATAAGCCAAGAATATAACTGGAACATGGATGTGAGGGTCTGATAAGATGATGTAAGTGGAATTATGCTGGATTACAGTGTAAGGCAACAATTATTTAGTACTAAAGGACAAGAAACAGAAATGGCTGTCTCCCTCCTGCCATTCACTTTGAGGTGATGTTTCTAAAGAGGGCTATTCAATGTTTGCTGTGGAGCTGGACTGGAAATCTAAACCTGGCACTGATGCATTGACAATGACAGTACATTTAAGGCAGTCTAGTTACTGGTATATCAGGCAGCACTGAAAACGGTACCTAAGCTCTACAGTCAGTAGTAGAACAATGGAAAAGCTGGTTTCATGGTTTAGAGCAGGAAACTGAGATTCAAGAGTTCAAACAGAGCTGTAGGGAGAAGTGTAGGTAAGAGCTGAAAGAACACACAGTATGGACTTAGTACACCATCAGATTAGAAGTAGAGTTTACAGTTTAGTAATACTGGGACAGGACTTGATTTTTATTCCTACCTTTGTAATGGATTTTTGTGTTTTGTGCAAGACCATTCCCTCCTCTAAATAAAGATCAACAATCTGATACATATCAGTCTCTGGGGGTGGTAACTAGACCTTGGGGTTCACTAAGCTGTTGGAAAGCCCCCTGAATTTTTGAGTGGAAAAACAGAGCACAGAATCAAAAGAAAAAAAGCACCATTTGATTTATCTCATTATGCTTGGCCCATGCTGAGTGAAACCCCAGGAGCATACAACCCCCAAAGCCTAAAGGTGATCAGCCTACTAGCTATAAACATTCCACCTCTTGCTTCTTGTTTTGTCACAAGACTAGCAACTTCACCCTAAGCTTCAGCCCAGCCACCCCATTGCTCCCACCCTTGCTCATCTGCCCTCAAATGCAGTTTGTCAGCTAGAGCAGAGTGTGCAGCACAAGTTGCTTCTATTCAGGCTGTATTTCGTCATTGTGCAGCATCTGAATTTCAATAGCCAGCCGTGTATCAACATTGAGATTTCCAGCTCCAGAGAGCTGGAAATTGAAATTCAAGCTAGATCTCAAGGTAATAAACAAATTCCTGTTCTAGACGCAGAGCTCCAGCACATTACAGACCCATGAGCACAGTGGCCCTGATCTCATGATCAGATACTTGCTGTGCCCCACACAGGCAGGAACAGAGCAGGAGCAAACCTGGGAAAAAACTCAGACACTGTCTCCCTTTGGAAGGCTTTGCCTTTGTTTAAATGCCAACGTTTCTCACCAAAACCAGGACCAGAGCTCTGGAGAGATGCAAGATTTCATGTTTTGTGGTCCAAAAGCCAAAAATTTGCCCCCTAATGCCGAGAAACTACAGTAAGGGCACTGAGCCTTTACAGCAGTGGGAGACAGTGACAGCTCTCATCTGGAAGTTCAAGGTCCCTCCACAGTGTCAAGCAGATCCCCAAACTTCCCCTTGCCTCTAGTCCCTGGATCCCTTGACAAGCATTTTACTGGAAAAAGTCTACAAAACCCACATCACAACTACATGGGATAGTGTCAGAGTTTGTGAAGGTGTGAGTTACCACACACACACTCTGCGTACAGCCTGAATAAGCAGTTCACAAAGACACGTCACTACTGGGATCACAACTGCTAAAGGAGCCTCAGAGGAGGCTAAGCACCAGGCAAGCTCCCCTTCCTGGACAGCAAAGCAGTGGCCACTACGCAGTGCAGCAGCCCTGCAGGTTGCTGGTTAGCACAGATGAAAAAATACACCCAGCCTGGTGGCACATCCCGCTCAGGATGCTTGTTGTCTTCATACTGACCACAGGTTCCAGTGTCCCTTCCACACACTGTGCCAGCCTAAAGGAAGCGAGCACCAGCAGCTGTGTCCTACAGCTCTCTCTACAGGTACAAATGCTACAGCGGAGGTCCACTGTATCCTCCTCACTCAAGACAGTTCTGCCAAAGTAAATGGAGTTTTATATCAGGCCCAAAACCATGCTGTGCACTGCAGAGATTGAGAGCCACAGCTGGGGGCAATGCCTGGCATTACTGCAGAAAGCAGGGGCATCACCAGGGAAGATACAACCAGCATTACCCAAGCAGAACTCGACCAGAAAAAACTGTTGTCTCCAAAAGTTTAACAGAGTTCTCTGCTTTTTTTTTTTTTTTTTTTTTTTTTTTTTTGTGTGTCTCAATTTCTTTTATGGGTCCTGGGGCTGGCTGCCAGCACAGTGAGTTGCTCACAGCTCCCTGTAATTTCTGTAAGTGCCCTGTGATAAAGTGATGAGATTAACTCATCGAAATTCCAACAGCCTCCCAGTGGCTGGCGGTCACACCACCAGCCCAGCTGCCAGCACAGGGGCCTCGGAGAGAGCTTCCCTTCATTGCAGCAGCTGGGGATGCTGCAAAGTCCTGCAGAAGACCATCGGCACACAAGGGTGCACACAGACATGAACAACTCTGTATGCAACAACAGAATGTGAGTCAAGTCTCTGTGTGTCATGAACTGTAGCTTATGTGACCCAGAAGGAAGGGACAAAATAGGAGATAATTTAATAGACAAGGCCTTGCTTTGAGCTGTTGCTTATTAGAGAGATTTCTTTTGCTTAGAAAATATTTACATTTGATCTGAAAATATGGTAGAACCTCACCGATGCCATGGCACAAGATTTACCTAAAAAATGGCTTCAAAAAATCAAGTGGTAGGTGAACAGATCAGAGTTTGGATTTCTTCTTAGCCTTCATATATCACCTTGAAGGGCAAATTACTTCCTCTCCATGTCCTGGTTTGCTCATCTGCAAAATGAAAGGAACACCAAACCTACCTTCTGGGGAGATTGTAAGGCTTTATTCATTAAGGTTTAACTGTACTTTAAAGCCTTTAGATGAGAGATGCTACAAAACAGCAAAGGACTATTAAAGTGATAGATCATAGGGTTTTTGTGCTGGAGAACTGGAAAACTACCCTATTTTCTGCAAAATTAGACCTCTGACTGTTAAACAATTTGGAACATAATTTCTAGTGCACATATAATAGGAGCACCTGAAAATTGCACATTAAAACTTGGTCATTCAAGAGATCCTGTATTCACCCTACCTCTCTTGAACAGGATGGGCTGGGAGGACAAGAATACCTCCCTGAGCTTGGGAAGCACAGTAGAGTCCCACCCATCTCCTGCTTAAATTATGGATAGGGTCCTCAGCAGAGCTGAGCTCGAGATCAGTAGAGCACTAAGGACACAAGCTACTCCCTTGATTCTGCCTTTCTAGAAAGCCTTTCTACAAGGAAACGCAGGAAAGACTAAATAAAAATAGCCAAGAAAGTCTTTAAAGCTAAATAATTTTCAGCTTCTAATTGCTAAAAAATCCCATCTTGCTTTTTCTGGTTTCTTCTTCATTGCTGTTCATTTCAATTAGTCCTTCTAACTGAGGTGTCATAGCTCAAGTTCTGGTGTGAGGAGAGGCACTTCGTGAAAATCAGAGGAAAATCTCTCAGTGATCTGCATGAGGTAAGAAGGGTTATTTCAAAGAAGAGGATTCAAATGATGGTATGAGAGGACAAGGGAATATATATAGGTGTAACACCAGCACTGCTTGCCTCCTCTGGGTGGCACACCTGGCTCCTGTTCACAAAAAGAGGATTTGGACATTTTGCAAAACCTCACTCAAATCAGCCTCCTGCTTGCACAAGCATGCAGGATATGGGCCCTGGGGCTCCCTACTGGCAGCGAGTTTGTCTACAGGGTTTCAGACACAGAAATATTTTACAGAACTTCCACAGAGAAGATCCTTCTGCACAGAGCTCGTTGTACAGATGTACTGAGGCAAACAGAAAACACTAGATGAACAGAGCTAAGGTTGCACTGGAGACAGTTTTTTAAATTCAAGTGATAGATCTGTGAATAGTAAGCAGTAGTCAAGCATTAGTTCACGAAATACTGCACTTTCCCTGGTAAAGCTTTACAAGTTTTTGGAAAGCTGTGAACTCCCACCTGAAAAGCAGCAGGCACGTTTCTAAGGACAGGATAGGACAGTGCCCAGTTGATGTGGCTGCTACTGTAGGGACATGAAACCTCCTTTGTGCGTGTGGATTGTAATGCTCTTCTGCTCAGGAAAAACTCTCTCAACTGCTCCTCTTCCTGGGAGCCACTCTAAGCACCGTAACAAGAGCCAGAAAGCCCTAGAAGCCTTTATTACAAGCCTGTTATAAATCCCTACAAGTCTTCTGAGCTGCATTATCTACCTTTTAAGCCCCTTACTGGTGTAAAGGCATCCCAACACAGCAGTTCTGTTGCTACACTCACTGAGTTTGAAGCTTGCAAGACTCGAGCTGGAAATCTACAGACGCAGGCACTTTGCCTGAGACACAACTTGCCTATCCAGGAGATGATGGTAAATGTGTCTCTTTTATCTGAATCTCCAATGTTTTGCTGAGCTTTAAGCTTTTATTTTATATTAATGGGTCATTTTAGAAATAGCCTTAATTTTCACCATTTGAAGATGAAAAATAGATGCAAGGTAGTTATAGTCATGAGTATGTTGAGTAATAAAGGACTCATATCGTTACACAGCACTATTATTAGTTAATATTCAAAATAGGCAAAACTACTTACTAGTTGTAACAATTAATGAACAAAAGAGAATGACGATATAATTGACTGATACATAACGCTCTATCTACTGTGCAAACTACTAAGAGAAGGAATAGAGTTTGACTGAGAATTTGTATCCTGTAAAAAATCCAGTATTTGCCTTTGTCTAAATTTGGATGAACGGATTAGTTAGGATTTCCATGGAACGGAAATTTAAAAAGCTTTTATTTATAAACATCGCAAACTATCTTTTATGTAACAGACCCATTCCTTTACATTTAGCTAACATGAAATCTTTTGTTTGAAATCAGACCTCTCTTGAGCACCAATGGCAGCACACTTAAACATGTCTGAAATTCAGATTCTCTCCTGTCTGCACTAGATTGTTCATTCCACAATATTCACAGTCTGGTGAGGTAAATGCAGACTGCCACCACAATATAATCCCATGAAACAGTACAATGACAGAGAAACAGGATTAAAATTTTGTCAGACAGCCTAGCCGACCAAAAATGCTTCAGGTCAGTTTAGGATTTCTGACTCCTCCTCAAAGCATGGGAAGTCGAACCCTGGGGTTCAAAATATCATGTTCAGAGAGAAAGGCCTGCAGCCCAGGGGTATGTTCTCTCATCTCACCTCAGGTTTTCATTTTTCTGTCTCAAGCATTGCCAACGCTGTAAAGTGGAAATAACACACAGGTTTCCAGGCCTTGATCCTTGGGCTGTGTAACACAACATGAGAAAGGACAGAGGTGTGACTCTCCCCCGTAATCTGTGGGACAGGTTGAGGTGTATTGTGTGATCCTGTCTTAGTTCAGGAAAACCAAACACTCCATTTCAGCTAGAAGGGAACCAATGGTTTGGATTTTCCTGCCTTCTTTTTTTTCTCCTATCATCAAAATTTTTCTTGGGGAAATCTGACTTGGTAAAAATTCCACTTTTCTTTGGAAAAATCCTACTCACAGAAAACTCCCGCACAGCAATATTAGTGATCTCAGAGATAATCAGCAATGTCCATGCTGGCTCTCAGTCTATCTTCTCCCCATCATTTGAAAAGCAACAGCCCTTGGGTTGTCCATGACAGCCTGGCCTCACCTGGTCAAGACAGAAAGTGAGTTGCAGAGATGTCATGCTTAAAGACATGCTTAAAGAAGGTCTGCAGCTTGGATGTCCATTCTTCCTGCTGCTGCTCCTACAGCAGCAGAGGGAGTCAAAAGGATATTGCAAGATATTCCTGCCCCAAGATATGCAGCTTTTACATGAGTTAATGCGGCTAAAAAATGCCTAGTAGGCAGATTGGGGTAATTTGTAGCAGGGGAGGGAAGGCTAGTTGGAAGGGGGATTTCATGTGAAGCTCTGTTTCATGATCAGGGGTATCTAGATAGCGCTGTAGTAGTTGAGTAATTCAGCACAGATTTAGACCCATTTGATGGCAGCATGCACATGTAAGGCCAGCAGAGTAAGTACTGTCATAATATTCATTAGTTTTTCATCTGTCAATACTCAAACACAGAGAAGTGAAGTGGCTCGTCTGAGACCACAAAGCCTGATGATGAATTTACCTATTCCATCTCTTGAGCATCTGGGAAATCCTGGGGTCATTGCTCCATCTCAGTGCTCAAACCATTGAGCCGCTCCCACATACTGAATCATGGCAAGTTTTTTGATACTAGGAAACTGGGAAAGCAGTTCTATAACACACACATCTGCATGCTTTCTGCAAAGCCTACATTGATATTAGGCAGCCTGGATGAAGATGTTTTCACTTTGTCTCTTAGATGCTTAATACTGCTACTGAATATAATAGTGCTGCAGGGTAAACACCTTTTGGAAATGCTCTTGCCACTTGCCTTTTTATGTGATCCTTAAATCCTTTTTCCAGCACACCCAGGGCTATACTTGGATACCATGCCCACAGCAGCAGAGCCCTGGGAATGGTTTTCTTGACTCAAGCAAACTCTGCAGTCCTATTTGCTGCCCGCTTCCCTGGGCTCAGCCTTCAGCTGCATAGCTGAAATTGCTCACCCTCAGGCACAGCACACTTGACTCTCACACTCTTAGGAATAAAAGCATTTTGGTACCTCAGTTGCCAGCCCAAGCTGATGACAGGGTGAGAGAAATTTCCACTTACTCCTTTTCCCCCGTCTGTTACATGTTAACAGGCAATCAATTAGGCAACCACAGGGAGAAAGAATATGGCTGTGCTGGGGAATGGAAGCTGGAGGGAAGCACTCTCCCCTCTTGCGATTCAGTCAGCTGACATATTGCCTGGCTGATACAGGCTCCACGTACTGCTACCATGCATCATTTTCTTTTGATTCTCTCTGACAACTCTTCAAAAGTTCCTATGTATTTTTCTCCTTCTCCAGGTCTCTTCTGCTCTGCCACAGAGGTCCTCCAGTATCACTCCCATGAGGGGTTAGTTACCTGGTCTCTTCCTGTATTAGGAGACCCTAGGCCTTTGCTTCAGAGTGTTACCCTGTCCCTGCTTGAGCACCTGGGTGTGCCTAAAAGAAACATTAGGAAGTGTCCTAGTGCTGGAGAAGGGATGAAGTCAGTGCTGGCAGTCAGAAGAGCAAGTAAAAGTTCACATTCAGTCACAGAGATTCAGCAATGACAAATCACAGAAACCCTGCCAGGGAGCAGGCCAATGCCCTAGAGATGGCCATGGCATAATAAAGAAAGAAGTATTGGTGGGACAGAGTAATTATTTCCACAGCTGGATTTCCACATTAAGGAGAGACATCTAAAATCTATGAAAACAAGATAGATACAGTGACTTTCGCAGAGACCTGGGATAAACTGCATCCTGTACTGTTCCAGAGCTGAACATCCCTAGCAACAGAGTGTAATCAGATCCATTCAATTAACAAAGTGAGTAGTCTCTCCACATGTGCATTTCTTTCATTTCACAGGAGGCAAGGAAGTACTGATGCGGTGGATTGACCCCAGCCAACAGCCAAGTACACGCACAGCTGCCTGCTCACTGTCCACCTGCCTTCAGTCAGCACACCATACTTGGGCAAACCCAATACACTTTCCACTGGAAAATAATGATCCTGTCTTTTTTCCAGTTAGTGGAGGAAATAAAGGGAGTATCTGTACATCCAGGCACATTTGCTCACATGGGGCATGTGTATATAAGTACACCCAAGCATCCACGGATATTTGAGGTTGCCTGGATGCACTCCTGCTTTTGATTATATAGTTGTAGCTGCACATGTGCACATCTGCAAGCACACCTTTGGCACTCAGGACACAGCATATCCCTCATATGTGAATTGTACATGAAGGAGCAACGTACTGCAACTCATTTACACATGCATGCATTGAGGTTTTCAAAATCACCTGAGGAATTGCTCACCCTTAGTAAGACTAACAAAAACTTCATCTTCTTCAGTGCCTAGTTTTTTTATCTTCAAAGAAAGATTATCTTAACAAAAAAGGTTGGTGAAACTGGAAAAGGAGAAAAAGACTGGCTCTCACACAAGTTCTCTGTCCAGATTTGTGCTGAGGTTTGTACGGAGTTCGTGGCTACCTATTAGGACTGGTAGGACAAAGTTAGAATCTCTCTACTCCTGTAATGTTGGAGCTTTCACCTCAAGGTGCAGACATGTCTACAGAAATGCCATCTCTTGGCAGAGGCATCTACTCTTCAAATGGGCCTTAAAACACTGTTAGAAAAGCAAAGCATTTGCTTTCCAGGCCTTACTCCACTAGCTGCCACATTCTCATAGTGTCAGTGCCACTAGCAGAGGCAGGAAGATCCACTAGTCCAGATACCCAGATCTAGTAGCCAGTTAGGCAAGGAACTTGGCAAATGTTCCTACCATCACATAGCCTAACTTCATGTCCATGTTGATTTGGAAGAAACAGAACTGAGCAGGAGGAGAGAGGAAGCATACAAAAGGATGGAGAGTGCATTACATTCATTCTCCCTTTCCCCCTTTTATATGACACCGCAGTCCAGCAATGTCTGGGGCCACGTCCCTTTATCTTTGTGGAATGAATGCCTCAGTTTCCATTCTTTCCCACCATACCTTGAATAGTCCTCTTGAAGAAGGCTTTACATGCCTCACAGGAAGCCACGCCGTAGTGGTACCCAGAAGCAATGTCCCCACACACCAGGCACAGCCGCTTGGGGATTGCATTGAGCATGTACTCGCACTTGGTGGGTGAGTCCTCCATGATGGCGCTGGCGCAGTCGTCGTAACGCTTCCGGCAGGACCCGCCGCCAATCCCCGTGCCATTGAACATGGGTGGTGAGTCTAGACCATTGGGGTGGCCACCCATGGCGATGCCGTAGCCACCGCTAGCGTCGGAGGAGCCACTTGGGCTGTGGTGGCTGATGGCGTCGATGCCAGAAGATGGGCTGGAGGGCTCGGTCTTGATGAAGGACCCACAGCTGGAGGAGAGGTGCCGCTCCTCCGTGGCCATTCTGCCGAGCAGCCTGCAGGGAGAGAGCAAAGGCACTCAGCAACCTCCCGGCCAAACCCAGTTCCAGGTTTAGTCAATAGAGAGCCCTCCTTTTGCCACCTCAGTCCAACTCCAGTTGGCTCAGGTAGTTCAACCCCATGCAGGTTCTTCTTCAGGAATACTGGTACAATGGGCTATGACCAGCCCGCCTGCTCCCCACAGACTCACACTAGAGTAAAGACAAAGCTCTTCATCTAGATCATAATTTCGGGCTGTTCACAGGCTGCGGTGCTGGGAAGAGGCATGAGTGCCGATGAAGCACAATCTACCCAGAGCACCATCTACCCCCAGACAGCAGAAAGAAACAAGCTTGCCTGTGGCAGACCAGGTGAAGAAGATGTTTGTTAGTACAGAATGTGCTGCCCTGGCTTTAAGCAAAAGGTTCAGTAGCAGACCCTGCAGAAAGGACCTGCTCAGACTGGATTTTCATTTTTTCATTTGTAATACAGAAGTCTTTGATTAATTTTCAAGTTTGACTCCTTCTCTCACCCCACCTCACCCTTTATCCCATCCTGCTGCACTATCATCACTAAAAGAGGAGCTTAGAAACTGAAGGAAAATCACCTGATCGAAAGTTTCTTCTGTCTCAAATCTTAATCCTTCTATTTACTAGTATTGGGCTTTTGCATGGACACACGAATTCCCACTTCTTAAAGAGAGGTTACACTCTTAAGTTTACGGAAAGAACTTTACCACTTTTCAAGCTCTTCTTATTTATTTTAGTCACAGACAGTCTTATTTTTTATAAAAATGTTCAGTCTTTTTTGGAAGACTGCTAAATTTTATGATATTTGCAGCAAAGAGTTCCAGGAATTACTTGCACGGTGTATGAACAAACAAATCCCATTTTTATTCGCCCATAATGTATTTGCAGCCTGTCAGACTCCCTGAACATCTCCTGACTCCCCTTCTCAGGAAATGTAGTTTTGCCATGTTCTCCTCATTCAGCTCTTCATTATCTATCTGATCGCTCTTCATGCAGAAGTTTTTGCAGATCTCTTATCTGCTTCATCATCCATCTCTGAACTTCCTCTACTCTGGCTATTTCTGTTCAGTCCAGAACAGAGTTCAATGAGCCAGCTCCTCAGTGGCATGAAACTGGCACTGCTCCATCACATCTCCAGCTGAAGGTCTGGACAGTAGTCAAGACAAAGGCACACCATCAATTACCTAGTGACGTTACAATACTTTCTGTGTTATTTTTAGTCTATGTATTATGTAACTCCTTGCACTGTTTGCTTTTTTCCCTCTTTAAATGAAAATCTGAATTGTTACCATTTCTTCAACAAATAGTATCAGGAAGTTACTTACTGCAACACTCAATCCTATTCCTGAGCTGCTACAGTTAATTTAGAAGCCATTAAGATGTATGAAAAATCAAATTAATCCTTCTGGTGTGCAATGTTTTGCAATAGTCAACAGTGTATTTCATCTGCCACTGTGCTGTGCAGTCCACACAACCAGCTTTATTAGGATCCTCTGGAGTTCTTCAGTCTTCCTTGGTAATTTGATTTCATCTGCAGTCTCATTGTTCACGCGCTTCCCTGATCATTAACACATGGATCAAACACCACAATACTGATCTTTGTGGGTGATGCATGTTAACCTTTATCATGCTGAAAATTGACTTCTCTTTCTTTTCTGAGTAGGGTAGATCTACCCTTTCTTTGTCTCTTACACTTTTTAATTGACAATAGTATTAATCTGAGAGGTTAAATTTTCCCTTCAGCAAGACAATTTGTCAAAGGCTTTAAGAAAAACTAAACATGCATTTTCCTGATGACATGGCCAAAGACTTCTGACTGACTGGAGATGCTTGACCTTTCTTCTTGGAAGCTCTGCTTGTTTAAAGTTACCACACCATGGTCATGTGGGTAATTTCTATTTCTGTTTCAGCCTATTTACCTGGTATTTGTGGCAACTCCTTCTGCCAAGAGGTCAAATCCGTCAGGGGACAGGACAAAACATTCTGGGAATCAGCAAGGCTGGAGTGCACACGTTTATATATCACATCTGTGTGTCTGTTGATAGGAATATAGATGTTTGATATGCAGCAAATTCACAGTCCTGTATCCTTATGATCTCATTTGACCTAAGTATCTCCTAATTTTCCCTTCTCTGTTTCATCCTCAAAGTTTGACCTCATCTCCTATCTCTGGGATCGATCAGCCAAGTTTGTTTTTTGGCAAGACTGTTGACCTTGAGAGTATGGACAGGCATCTCACGTTCCTCAGCTGCTTTGCCTGGTGTTACTTGAGAGGAATCCAGGGTCTGGTCCCTCTCAGAGACAGTGTGATGAGTTGATAAATGCCCATGCTTTGCCCAGAGGGCCACAATGAACTAGAGGTCATGGTGCAGTTACAGAAATTGCTGCAGGTGCATTCATCTCTATTCCCACAAGGCACCGAGACAGATTGCTGATCTTCTGGTACAACGCCAGCTGACTGTTTGAAGGAAGAGGAAGCTTTGCTAGCTGAGACTAGACCTTAACATCTCACAGCAAAGCTGAAACCTGCTGTGCTGACCAGGTTCTGGAACCTCTCCCTACCTGAGAAGTGCATCTGTGGTAAAGAAATGAAGATCACTGGACACAGCAACATGAGATTAAGGTTAAAATGGAAGGTAAAAAAGCCCATAAAACACTGTTCTGCACTGTGGAACTCCACAGTAAGAGGAGATGGAGTTGTAATTTTCAAGGCAGACAGAGGGAAACACTCTGAAAAAGGAATGACAGGGAGATGAGCTGTACTGGCAGATTCCGCCAGTGGAGTCCAAATCCCAACTTTTGTTTCTTAAATAACCCAACATTCACAAAGGACCTCAAGAGGACTTACCAAGGTATTTTCCTTCACTGGAGAGAAAAAAAATAAAAACAAGCAAAAAAATTTTTTATTAAAAAGGAATAAAGAAAAAAAAAGAAAAAAAAAAAAACCCTGGGGAAATAAGGAGCCTTCATTCCCCAAAGCATGCAGACAGTGAGGGTTTGATGGTGAATCAAGAAACAAGCCCCCTCCATCCTTACAGCTGAGGACCCTCCTGTTCCCTTCCAGCAGGCAGCAGTACATAGCGAGTTCTGGTTAGATGTGAATGTGTGCTTGAGAGCAAAAGCCCTTAACACCAAGACAGATCAAAGATTACAGCTAAGGTGACTCCAGCCATTCCAGAGCATCTGTGTTTCTTTTCTGGCCTCTGACTTTTTGCGAGTCTCATGGAGATCCCGTGCTGATTTTTAAACAGTCAGAGTGTCCCCTGGCAATGAGATACAACATCTTGAACTTCAAGAAGAACAGCTAAATGTTTTTTGCAAAGAGTTCAAAGTGATGAACAGCCATTTTGCTTGGCTCTAGTTACCTTAATAGGAATGTAAAAGGAGAGAGACTTGATCCAACTCTCCTCCGTGCTGGCACAGGAAACTCCGTTACTATTTCTGTGCCCATGTAACAGGCTTAGAGGTTCTAAACATTTCGTTCTTTTCACCTTTCCTCATCATAGGTCATTCCTTCTAATCCCTTTATCATCTTTGTGGTCCTTCTCTGGATTCATTCCAACTTCCCAGGGTCTCTGTTGCAGCAAGGTGCCCCGAACTGCACAGTGCAATGCTGCAGCACTACAGGGGAGAGTCACTCTGGAAAGCACACAGCCAGGAAGACATATGGACCAACTGAGCAGTAGCTTTGCCAGACATCAGGCTGCACATCAGCTCACACAATTTGATAGCCTGTCTCTTTGGGACCACTCTGAACACAAGCTGCTTTTGCCACTGTGCTCTGCACAACATGAAATTTGGAGATTCTCCTTGTTCCAAAGTAGATCCAGTATCATCTTTGAACTGCACAGCACTAATTATCACTTGTTTTACAAAAGTCTGTTCACAATGCTCATTTTTTCAGTGTGGCTCTTCTTTTTTCTACTCTGATTTTTTTTAGTATCTTTTGGTTCTGTCAACTGTAAATTTGAGTGTGATCACTTTTACGTTTTCTTCCAGGTGACTAATGAGTATTTATAGTCAAAGCACTGCCCTTTTGGACACCATCTTTGCAGAAGGATAAAGAATATCTCTAACCCTTCTGTTTACACTCTGTCATTTAACCCACGATCCATTTCACAGGATTTGTATCAAAACCAATTTGATCTAATTTCCCTAATAAGATTTTGCACAGCTTTGTGTCAAAAGCCAATGCATGGTCCAGAATCAGTCTATTCACTGCATTCCTTTTGCCCACTAATTATCTAATTGCATCAAGAAAGGTTATTGTCTGCTGTTCTCCTGTTTCATAAACCCACTGCTGTTTATCACTAACAATGTTGTTAGCCTTTATGTGCTTGTAAGCGCCCTCAGACAAGCGTGCTCTGACCTCAGCGATTCTGGATGTGAACACTCAGGTTTAGACCAAGTCAAGACTGTGCTTTAGGTTTTTGTCCATTAGTGTTCCCTCCTTTGGACAGCAATGTTGGTTAATGTTACAAATTTCCCCAATTCTTCTGCAGCCTTTCATCTTCTTCTATTTGTCTGCACTGGCTGGTATTTAGCCATTAAAGGCTTAGGAGTTTAATGCTCTTTTCAGGACAACAGCAATAATAACAGAGGGAAGGACTGCTAGATGGAGAGGACCAGAAAAGGGTAGAAGACTAGAGTTACAAAATTAAGGCAGTAGAGCCCCCAATTTTTGTTCTTTTACACTTGAAGGATTACAAGTTTGACACAGGTAAGGCTGTTTTATTGCACATACTATGGGGTTATTTTTGCCTGAAATAGTAATTTGTAGCTACATTCACCTCTTTACCCCACTTCTGGATTTGGAAATTACAAGAATTCTGTAGTGTTTATGTATAAGAGAGAGAAAAAAAATATCCACCACTCACACCTGCTTAGCAAGCCAGCCAGAACACCCAACTTTGTAACAGAAGGTAACTTCTCCCCACCAGAGGAACTTGTTATCAGCTAAAGGTATGCACAATTTCGTAACTTAATATCATCTGAGCATCAAAGTGCTCATGCAAACCTAAGTATTTGACCCTTTCTCCAAGTAGCACTCGCTATTCCAAAACTGGATCAAAAAAAGTTTAGTGACAACACTGCTGAGCTTCCTTAGTGGCTGAAACCTCATCTTCAACAGGAAATGCAAGGATGGCTCAGGTCTATACTCCAGTTTCCTGAAGAAAGGTAAGGAACGGGCATCAATTCTGCCACGTAGTCCAGTCCCTTCACCAGTATTTTCTGGTTTAGTCACAAAGTCACCAACTCAGCATTTTGGAGATTTCTGACAGCAAGACTGAAATTATCATGAAAATGCATACTGAAATACAGCTGTAGAACTAGTATCAGCTGATGGACAGGGAGAAAGAGAAAACACTCGGGCCCTCCTCAGGAAAAATCTTCCCTATTCTGGGCACAAGGAGAAATGTAAAAGATCAGAAAAGGGCTTTTTTGTGGGTGGCTCTCACACTGGATATGGCTTCCAGACAGAATGAAATCTTGATTTTCTAAAGTTCCATAAACTGGAAAACCCTGCAGGTAAGATGCCTGTACAGCTTGTAACTTCCAGGAACCATATGACTGTGCTTGTGGAACTGCATTTCAGTCCTGAAGTCCTCAGAGTAGATTTAAGTTATACTGACAAAACCTGAGAAGTCTGCCAGTATAAAGCTGCTCACTTCAGGCACCAGCTTGTGACAAAAGCACACTTTGGATTGCACAGAAATTTTTAAACCAGTCATGGAAGATGAAAGTAGCTTTAATCTGCAGAAACACCAATGATAAGAGAGAGATAAAACAACCAGCCTCTTCCCTGGTACAGGCCTATTTCTGCTATCAGTATTTGTCAGTTCAGATGACATAAACCTGCACTGCATGTGTAAATGGGATGTGCACATCATGGGCAACATAGATTCTGTGTCTTCTGTGGGCCACATGAGAGAGCTTTGCAGTCTACAGTAGATTGACAATGTAGGTCAGCTTCTCAAACACTGGCTGCAACTCCAACAAGCTAAATTTTGTCAGGTGTTTTTTTTAGATACAGGAGACAGAAATAAATAATGTTTTCCAAGTGGCAGGCTAGATGTGACAGCTGCAATAACAGCCAGTGTAATTTTAGGTCACTTATGCAAAGAGTTAATGTCATGGAGCTGAGCACACCTGTTGGTCGACCGACTCTTACCATGGACAGCTCACAAACACGCTCCCACCCCTGCCTCACCGAGAACACCCTGCAAAGTGCTAGGGAGGAAAGGGATCAGCACCCACATTTGTTTCTCCCACTCTTCTGCTCCAGATGGACTTCAAATGAGAGAGCCATCATTTAGAGACTTTATCTATACTGACAGCTCTTCTCCATTCAACAGTCCAAGAGTATTGGGATCTGCCAATGTGCCACTTTACTCCTGTACAGTGGATAACTGTGGGTAACTCAGTCATATCAGGAATCTTTTCTGGGCTTATTCTGTCATACAGGAACATATCCTCTTCCCAGGACAAACTTAATTTCTATCTGAGAACAGGCAAGAGCTTGGGTAGTACCAGCGTGATGGGCATGATCATAAACTTAAATCACCAAGTTACCAGTGCATGGGCTTTAGAGATTTTTTGTTTCAGTCACAGTATTTTGCATTGCCATAAAGGACAAGAGTCAGAACTCAGCTCAATTTAACTATTTTTCTCTGGAGTGCAGATCTGATTTCTAAGAGTTTTGCCATGTTTCCTAGTGATAGCTCCCTTTGGCTTGTATGGATTATGCTCCTATTCTGTAGTGTGGCAAACCCCAGACAGCCAGTTTTCAAGGCATTTGTCCATAATATGCCCCCCCCCCCAATACTACATGCTTGTCTTTGGACAAGCTAGTGCTCTCATTCTGGCTCTTACACAAATAGTACTTGCTTGTCTAATGCCCAGTAGATATTTTATCCCTTTGACCCATTGCATAACCAGAGCCCAGTTACATATCAGTAGATCTTCTCTAGCCTAAGTTAGCTCATGCTGAAAAAAGCTGCCACAGCAAACTGTCTGGAGGCTGCTTAATAAATAAAAAAGGCTCTCATGGGCAGAAGACATTATGGATTTCCTACTAGCCTTCATCCCTCTCCTCATTACCGTAATTTCTCTTCACCCTTACGACAACAGTCTTGTTAGTAAATGGTAAAAAGTATTACACAGATGAAGTGACAATTAATCTGGAGGTGTGACACATATTATCAGTTCCCTCTCTTATTAACACACTGCCTTTTGAAGGTACCTTGCCCTCTGGTGTACTGAGTGGCACTCCCTCCAGAGTGAATTACTTTAGCACTTGAGCTAATGCCTCTTGCTTATACTTACTGTTGATATCACAGAAAACAAGGACCAGGGTTGACTTGCTGTTCACTATTTCTCCAAGTTCTACCAACACTCTTTCCCCACGTGTTATCATGCTGTGTTTCACATTTCCACTTCTTACCCCCACTATTTCTACGTTCACAGCAGTTCAACAGTTTTGCCTGCACACAGCAAAGCTGCAACTCAATCCCTGTTGAAATGCTCAGCTAGACCTTCATTTCTTCTTGAATGTCTTTCTTTATACTCTGCCTATCTAGAGCACTTATAATCTATATCTCTCTAAGCACCTCCAGTGTCCTTCAGACACTTGTGAATGAGACCCATACAAAGGAGGCTCGAAGAGCACATTTTGAACACTTTTACATCAGAATTTTGCTTCCACCTTTTCAGATGAGCAAGGAAAGGAAAACTTCTAGCACTGCCATTCATATCACACTTACTTTTGCATCACAGCCTGATCCAACACCTCATTTCTCACAGACCTTTGACACTGTATCCTCTCAGCATTTCTGAGAAAACTGCCACCAGTGCAATTCTTCAGCCTGCACTTCCTTGCATTTCAAGATACTCATTGAAGACATCCCCCTTCAACCTTGCCTACAATTCATGGTGAACAATGGCATGAAAAAAGAGAGACCCAGAGGTATTGCTTAATTTTTCTAAGTATTTGAGGAAGGAGTTAGGATGGAAGATACATACCAAAGACATCACCCAAGAAACAAATGTGCAAAGAGACTTAGTAATTGACATTTCTTTAGGAATACTAGCTTACTGAAAAGGAGGACTTCGGGTTCATTGAGACAAAATATGAACTTGAATGTTATTCAACCTGGATGCATTTAGAAATTCTCTGGGTTTGAGCTGGTAATATTTTTTTGGGAAGGTTTCTGTTTCTTACACTTCAACAACACAGTTGTAGTGGGATTCTGCCTCCTGCCTCCTTCTCCCACCCTTGCCAAGACAATCCAGACAGATTAGATGGGCTTTGCCTAGATTCCACCTGTAGCTCTCAGAGAAATCTATAACTAAGTGCCTCATCATTAGAACATTGCTCAAAAGCTGACAGATCCTGAAAAACTAACTGAAATTAGTTTCACATAAATTACAGCATGGGAAATAACAGAGGGCAATTAGTGCTTTATAATCCAATTTTTTTTTAACCCTGACTCTCCAGAAAGGATTTCTAAAACCATACAGTGGCAAAGCAAGGTAACTGTGAGTGCAAACGCTGGATATGACATATGGAAGATGTCTTGGAATCACTGAAAAAGTATGGAAGTGTGAGTAAGTTAGGCTGTCAGTGCAGACAGAAACACAAGACAACTACATGGAGTCAAGCACAGACAAGAAACCTACACAGTGAGGCTGAGATACAGCACTTGAAAAAGCAAAGAAAGGGAGTACATGGCAGAGGTAACTGTAGACCAGGCTCCTTTCCTGCTAATGAATACCACAGCCGTAAGGAGAATAGGTCACCTACAGAAACAGTGGTTCCCTTCTGCACACCTTACACTGCTGTAACATATAGGATTATCTTTAGCTACCTATTTAGAATAACCTCAAGGTTCAGTTTTGCTGAGTCTCTAAACTCCCACCTTTGGTAGGTATTTAGCAGATCTCTTAGCACACACTGCATATATTAAGTAGGCAGCTGTATCCGACCCAAATTCCAGCTTCTAACCCCCATAACTTATTGTAAATCCGTTTCAATCATCCATCTTGCTGACTGTCCCCATTTCCTTTGACTGACAAAGCAGCTTCCCATCCACTCAAGTACAACTCTGCCTGACACCCCAGTGTCCTGCATTCTTACTTGCCCGAACCAAGAGATGAGATCAACAAACTGCTCCTTAGACAGAAATGGTATAGCAGAACAAACACATCCTTTTCCCCAATACTCTGCAAAACTTGCATGTTCCTTTCTCTAGATTTAAAAAGAACTCCAACCAAACAAAACCCCCCTAAAAAACTCAGTTCAGCCAAAACAAGTTCTAAAAAAAAAACTTTTTAATTACTTCAATTTTCCTCCCAAATTAGCATCACTGTAGGAAAATTTAACTAAATGTGATTATAAAAACTTCACAAAAATATTCCTTTTGTCATCATGAATAAATTATTTTCTCATCCCATGAAGTTTTCAGTTTTCTGTTACTGTTTTTGGATATGAAAGAAAGGAACACAAGCTTGCAAGCTCTTTAACCTCAGTTTCTCTTCCTCTTCCATTCTTTAGTATCCCTGCTAATGGCTAAGCAGAAGCTAACAGGCAGACATAGCAAAGCAGACAGGCAGTCAGGCACCAGCAAAGAAGCTATACAGCTGCTTTTACACTTTCATATAGTACCTTTCTGAGACAGCTTAAAATGTTACGTAGCTTTATTCTGTAGGGTATCTGTGTGTATCAGGAATGCATAAATTTATTGTGCAAATACACACAACCCCCTTCTCTCACATCTCTCCTTTCCTCATCATGTGGATGCACCTAGATACCATTCCAGTAGCTTTGCTGTAGAAGCCAAACTATGACTTCATACCTCCTGATCATCACAGTGAGTGTTCAGACCTTTATAGCAAGCATAATGCAGTAAAGAAAAACAAACAATCAAAAACCACTGCCTAACTGAGCCATACCTTCCGCAGTCTGCACCTTGAAGCACAGTCCTGTGTCTATCAGAGCATGGGAGGAAGAAGACCTCACATGGTTTTACATATGTCTGCAATCTGTCCTATCCCATATTTAAGAACAGTTTGTTCTCTCTCCAGAGGTCTGGAACCCTTTGCTGATGCAACTAGGAGGGGGCCTGCTCTCCTTAAGGTAGGGACCCAAAAATAAGCAAATTTCAGCAACTGACGGCCTGGTGTGACCCAACCGAAACCAGCCCACCCTGATGGCATGTCCTCCCCGCTGTGCTTGTTCCCTTTGCCCTTGGAATGCTATCACTTGTTATCACGCTGACTTCTCCAGATGGGGCATTTTGGCTATTGATCTGATAAATAAACAGCCTGCTCGCTCGATCAAAATGTTATTTTGCATTTCAATTACTGTTCGCTAATGCAACCTTCATCCCGCCAAGAGTGCTGCTGGCAATGACACTCGACCTGGCACAGGCATTTGCAAGCAAATTCGGCAGCACCCGCTGCAAGCACCTAACGGGATTACCAACCTCCATTAGATGCATAGAGAGAGGAGACGATGGACACGCAGTAGTGGGCTGAAGGGGAACAGACACACAGAACAGAAGGTGTGAGCAACCTGGACAAGGGGTAGGGAGAGGCAACAAGACAGCTTTACCAGATATTTTGACGGTGAGAGGTCTTGAAAGCTGAAGACTTTCCCTCCAATGAACAACCCCAACAGCTCATAGCACTGAGCTCTCTGTGTGTAAGCCATGCAAGAGTTCAGAGCAATGGGAAACAGAAATCAATGTCTGGTGACAAGCCAGCAGTGAGCGCTGCAACCCATCAGGGCAAACAGGGTCAATTCTAAAGCAAATTCTGGAGCCTATCTCCACCAGGGTTCAGTAGGCCCTAGAAATACACACAGCATTCTGCATCTAAATTTGCAGGGATGAAACCCTCTTAATCCTTACTGGATTCCTCTGGGAAATATGACTGCCTCTGGAGAATCTGCTGGTGATACAGGACGAAAAGGGCATCAAGAGGTGCTGCTAAAATCTCTGGCAGGTGTCGATCTCTATTAATTCGGCACCCTGTTTACAACAGGGAACCCTTTGCCAAATCCACAAACTGGTTTCACTTGAAGCCTGTCTACAATAGGAAACACACCACAAATACTCAGTGAGCAGCCACCAGCAGTGAGGTCAGGCATGACCACTTCGTTACGAGACAGCTTCTAGTCCCAAACTTTTCTAGTCACATGACATACTTCACCAGGTGGCTTGTTTTGCACCAGACTCCTGCATGATGCAGGATGTACCTTATCCCTCTTTCTTTTTCCTACTAAACTTCTAAATGAAATGTAACATGTATCACAAAGTGACACAACCATTTACCTATGTATGCAGATGATGGTCAGTGCTTTCACCACCCCAGGCACAGTTTGCCTGTCTGGACTTAGCTCCCAGCTGACAAGATAATGCAAGTCAAGTAAATGCATTTCTCTCAATTTCCAGGAAGCCTTTGTCAAAGATCTTTTGCCAGGCTTGGACAAATTTCTCTCATTTATAAACAGACAGCATTCAGACTGAAATGCCAGTCATCCAGGAGTTAAAAATAAACAAACCCCTGTTAACACCCTGAGATTATATAAACAAAATGCTAAGTATAACACACTGAATGAGATCAATGTGATGCATAAAGACAGGATCTATAACTCCACACTCTCACACTTCATCTGTGCTGTGTGCCCAGCCTTCCAGTTCCCTCTGCCCTTGGCAAACTAAGTTGGTGTCCCACACCCATCTCTCTCTAACCAGTCTATACTGTAGACCTTACCCTCCCAGATCTGCCTCTGTGCTCTTTCTTGGGAGCAGAGTTTTGGGAATCATTCTACACCCTGATCACCACTTCGAAACCATGCCCCAAACACAGCCCAAGGACCCCTATACATGTTGTGACTCCTAGCCACTGGCTCTGTGCTTATGACGTGGGGCAGTGAAGTACAGTGCACCGAGCCCCTAAAATGCAGCCAAAATGTCTCAAAGTCTAATTTCAGCCACAACGCTGATTTTCTTATAAACTTCAGCAAGTCACTGCAGCTCTCCAGGATGCTGCCTCCCCCAGCTGATGTGGTCCTGAAGGACCTACCTCTCAGGAACACCTTGAGAGTCAAACAGCAACTGTGATTGAAAGAATGGAGTGTGCAGACGAGTGTGGTAACCAGAACGATGGACAGATAAATTCTATGCTCACATGATGTCCTCTGCTCCAGATCATCAGCAGAATTTGAACCTTTTTCCTCAGCACCACAGCTCTCAGGTTTGCCATGTAAGTAGTGTGAGTAGCTAGTGTTTTCCTGAATGCAAGCTAGCCAGAGGAAGAAAGCACTGGCTTTGCAAATCTGTTTCTATAATACACACCAATTCCGACCTCCTCCTACACCTCACTGTACTTTAAGCCCAGTCCCCTGTGACCCAGTCTATGCAATAACCTAATCTCTAATACTGCCTAATCCTATCTCCATCTCCCCACATGCTATTTCACACATCAGCTGCCTCCTGATCACACCTCCATACAACCCATTTTTCCATTCTCCTTTGCAATTACGCTTTGCTCTAAGTTTTTCATCAAAAATTCATTTTTGTTTAAAAATGCTATTCTGCTTCATTACAGAACTAAGTCAATTTTGGAAATAATTTTTACTGTAGAATTTCCAAAAGAACTCTAAAAAAATTAGATGTTGAACTTTGCTTTTTTCTTAGCACTTTGCTTAGCCTGTTACGTGTTGCCTTGTGTTGTTTCATTAACTAATCAGGCACTGTTTCAAGAACATAATGAAACAAAATACTAGAATTATCTTCAAAATAAATTTTATTGGAATTTCTACTTTGCCTAAAATTTCACATTGCAGTCAGATTTCTGATGAAATAACATTTTCAAACAACAAATACTCTGTGAACCAAGATTCTAATTTCCATGCAGCTCCCCTCCCTGTGTCTTCCACACAGCCCTCTGCTTGTGCTTCACTCTGCAGGTCTCTTTTCTCTATGTCTATGCATTCAGAAACATCTATGTTCTGATGTACACAGAAATGTTTTGACACTTCATGCTATCTTCTTTAGGCAGGCAACGCAGAGAGATTGAGACTGGGAAACAAACTGTATCTAAATAACCTGAAAAGGTGGAATACTACATAAAAGTTCTGGAAATTCAAGAGTACCATGGAATCTGTGCCATCAACTCATATAAAATGGTTATCCTGTATTACTCAGAGATTAACCATGCGTCAAGGAGTGTCCTGCAGCCAAAAATCAATCCCTCTGATTTGAAACCTGAGTGCTGTTGGAGAAAAGCAGTTCCACTTTTTCATCTGGTGCCATTTAAGCTTTACCCCATTCCTTCTGCATCACAATGAAATCACTGCTGGCATGTGATCAGAAGCTCTGAAATCCTGGCTGCCTATCAGTTTACAAAAATTGACCTGGACATTCCAGCCACTTTGATGAGAGTCTGAATGAAACTTCTTTCTCATTCACTCATGGTAAGGACTGCTACTTCTTAGCACCTCTGTGACCTACAAAAAAATGCTTCATTTTCCAGCTTGCTGAGGAAAAAATGTTGGAATTTAGTATAAGCATCTTACCTGCCACCTAAACCTTACCCAGAATTTTCTAGCTACAGGGGAAATACATCAGAAGTAGTTGGTACAGTATCCTGGCTCTTCATATGAGCCTTGGTCCAACTCCTATTGAAATCAAATTGTGATTTCTATTGATCTGAAAATGAACCAGACCTCAGGATCTGAAAAGTCATCTGAATGTTGAACACTGCAGCTATCCCATGCCCTTTACAGGACTTCTGGAGACTTGTCTTCTAGTGTTTAACTACTTCTTCTCCAAACAAGCTTTTGTTTCAAATGTTCCTGGGAAGGAAAGGAAGGTGAACTTTTCCCAGTAGGGGACTTCCTCAGAAATTCTCACTTACACTAATAAACACTCTTCTCCTGCCAGTCACACTGCACAGATTGATGGCCCTACCCACACATTGCAAATCACAGGGTACAGTGCATCCATTCACACATCTCCATCTCCGGGTGACATTCACTGGCCTGAGCATCTCTTGGAAGTCATGTGCTGCCAGCTCTAACAGACTTGTCCACTCTGTTCAGTTCACTCCAGAGAGGAAATTCAACAACAAAAGGCTTCTTAGAAACATCTAATACGGATTCATTTATTTCCTTGGATTCATCCTAGGCAGATAAATCAAAACTCTAAATGCCTCTGACGACTTTCCTGCTTGCAAAGAGGAGGCAAATTCTGTTCATGTTAAAGCAGTCTTCTCACTTCCCACTTTCCCAACCTGGAAATAGCATTATTCTCAATCCAGGACGAATTTAAGGAACCCAAGATGCAAATCAAAACAGCTACAAGTAGCTAAACTGTCTCCCATGCTGTACCAATCACCTTCCCAGAGAGAGTTCCAGTCCACAGGGTTAACAGCAGTCACTCTGTAGGAAAATCACTGCTCTTCCCAGCTACACCTGAGCAGCCTGTTCTGACTTTCTGAGGTGCTGGCTGCAGTGCTGTTCACCCCTTGGCATTCACAGCATATGGTACAAAACAGGCTGAATCAGCAAGGGAGTTACAGCGACTGGATTGCAGTGCTAGGAGAGGCTGTTCCTGACGGTGCACTAAGCTAGTGAAAACATGAACTTCAGTGTTAGCCTTCCTATTTTTTTGTGCATAATTTAGCTGAGGTGTTTAAGTTCTTGACAAATCTGCAAACACTCTAAAGTTCCTCTGTACCTGCAGAACTGCTGGATAGGGTTTCAGGCCACGAGTTGTTGAGAGAGTGTCTTGTAATATGCTCCTTCCAACCAAAAAAAATAAACTGTCAAATTTGGTACAGCAAAAAAAACCTCACAAGGTGAGATCCCTCCAAAGAGACCCATGGCCTGAAACTCTCCTGGAGGGATACACAACCAGTCAGATAAGGGACAAGGCTGTAAGTATGAAGCACATTTTCTGCAAACCTACAGTCTTTGATCAGTTTGGAAGACTAAAACAAAAATAGGAGATGTTTTGTCCATCTTCAGCATTGAACAGTGGAAAACGTGTTTAGCAAAAGCACTGGCTTGCAAACCAGAGCCATTATTAAGGGCCTGTAGTCTTTCACCAATCCAGGTAAATGAATTTTGGTCACACCTAGTTAAAAAACAGCAAGAAGACACATTTTAAAATGCCACTTTGCATTACAATCCCCTGCTTCACATTGTGCCTGGAGAAGCCTGAGCTAAAGTAGCAGTAGAAAGGGAAGAGGAATTATGGATTCTGGTATATCCCATCAGAGCAGTGTTTATTCTAATCAATCAACTGAAAAAATAGCAGCTGAGAGTAATTACTAATAATCAAGTAAAATTGGATTATTTCTGTGCACTGCAGTGTTGTCTGGATGGGAAGGCTGCTATAGAAATAAAGTTCATCAGAGCAAGCTACTGAAATAAAATTGCTGACCTCAGCAGTTCATCAGGGAAGGTGGAGAAAGGAACCTCAACTAAGCATATGGTATACTACCTACAGAGCTTGAAGGCTAACTAAAATAATTACTTGAAGGTGGCTTAACGGCTGAGCTTAGGCATTGAATCAATCCAGTTGCATATTCAAATAAGAGCAGCAAGACCTGCTGCCAATGTCTGCCATTTCTGAGGTATCTGGTTTTGTGATTCCTCATTCCTGAAAGCACAGTCAGCTCCCTCTCCAAATATGCACTGCTTGAGAGGAAGGGCCTCAAACCTTCCCCGAATATGTTGTGTCCTCTGTGTAGCTGTGGTTGAGGCTGATTTTATACTCAAGCAATGCAATTGAAACATCATAAAGGATCACTCTACTGAACGTTTTGCAATGTACTGAAGTCAGGAGATCTGGTGTCACTCTGTCTAAACCAACCCTAACATGCCATTGCACAGAGAGGGTCATATTCACAAACACAAATACTGAATTGTAACTACAAAACATGCACTTTTACTGCAAAACCATGGCTCAGTCAGCTTCACCCACAAACACATAGGTGCAATTATATTAGACATTTGTGTCCAGGAGTGCCTTGCCTATGCAATCAAATGGACATCCTGTACATACTTTGCAAACACAATTTGAGAGCCTCTGTCTGAAAATACAAGGCAGACATGATATTAATGGCCAGACTGGGTATAACTCAGTAAAGCTCCGTTGCAATAAATGGAATTGTACCAGTTAAAAAATTCAGGCAGCAACTCCTAGAACACTATACTCCTGGCAAAAAGAAATAGTACCCAGCTGCAGGGGGAATACAATACTGCTACCAAAGGAGGTAGAACTTGGAGTTTTCTGACATCTGTGCGTGCAAGACTTCAGCCATAAAACTGAATTAACACAGCAAACATTTTGTGTTCACCAGCTCACTAATTACATTTTCAAATTAAATATTAATTCCTATCTTGAATATTTCTATAGCACCGGAAAGAATCTAAGATGAGTTACTCCCCCCTTTATTTTAACAATTTCTTAAGCTAAAATAATTCGTTATTTTAAAAGGGTCAGGGAGAATCTGGAGAGTTTCTTCTCCTCCCTGTCCCCCCTCCAACTGGTTGCTACACAACCCGCACTACATATCATACAGGAACATGGGATCTGAGGAATGAAGGTTAGCTAGGAAGCTGTCAGTGGATGTACACATCTACTCTGCTTAGTCTAACAATCCCCAGGGTTGGCTTTCACATCTCACCTGGACCAAACCACCACTTTCACTGTCCCACTGCAAAGACCAGCTGTGCTGGTCTATTTATTTCTTTCTAACTTTTTTTTTATTTCAGGAAGTAAGGAGGAAGGAAGGAGATAGATGCGGTTTAATACTTCAAGCTGGATCCGTCCTGAAAGTTTTGATAGTGTGGATCATCTGCCAGAGCAAAAGCATACTATTACTTCTGTAATGTTAGGGTCTGCTTTAAGCAGCAGCCCACAGAGCAGGATGAAGGAGTGAGAAGAGGAATAAACAGTATGGATAAAGAGCATGTCAAGCTCTCTCTGTTTGCATGGGAAGAAGGGGTTAAGCCTGCTTGGAGGTTCACTTTGTTCTCCATGGTTTGTGCAAGGCCATCAATCAATCAATCTTCTCTCTTTCCTCATTTTTTTTCCCTGAGACCCACTGCAGGAGTATCATGCCTAGGATCTTGTTTAAATCCACGACTCCTCTCTGTCAAGCCAATTCTTCCAATCCTCCCCCAAAGCCCCCCTCAAGACACCCCCTCCTCCTCTCCCCGAAAAGGGGCCTTCTGAGCTCGTTTTGCTAATGTATTCTCAAACCAAATTAGGGGCTCTGACTCTCGGTGAAGTTCGTGAGTTAGTTGCCGCGATGCACTGAATTAAAGATACCATCTCAGACTCAAATCAGATTAGAGCCCACACACACACATGCAAAAGCCCACTTTCTAATCAATTTTATAAAGGGCCTTCAGCAGAGATACACTAATGGTATTGAGCTAAGATCTTTAAACTAAGTCTGCAAGAAGTCTGCGGAGATAAAACACACACTGTATTAAAGAGAAAGCTCCTCACTGTGCCCTTCCCACCAAGAACCCCGTGCACATTGGAAGAGCACCTCAAAATACAAAACAGCTCTCCCAAACCTGAGATGTTCCCTCACATCCCCCTCTCCTCTTCCTACTTCAGGCCTTTAAATCCCTTCTTTCATTCACTTCCTGTCAAACTGCTGCAGAAGGTCCCTGCACAGAGGGCAGAGGAGACAGGGGAGCTACCGAGCCATGATACGTGTTAAGAATTAGACATAATGAGAACACATGAACCCTTTTAGGCTTGTCACATGAATCTGTAAGAAGTGGGCAAGGTGACCAGCTTCAAGGAGAGTTCCTACTTCAACACAGGTGCCCTGCAGTTACACACGAGATGCTGGGCACTGACCTGGTGCCGGGCACACACAACTGAGATGCCACAACAGTCACATCCTGAGAAAGATGTGACTAAGTGTATGCTAAAGGACTTCTTTTAGAGAGCAGCATCGTCACATCCTTCTATCCTCATCTCTCTGTTTAGCAGTTGAAGTTCTCATCTATGGCAGCAGTTTTCCTTCTCTGAAACCAACATTCTGACGTGAAAAATAATGTTACATAAGATGGCCCACAGAAGGTGACTATAAAAGGGAAACAGAAGGGTTTATAAAAGAAGCCGCAACCCAATATTTAATAGATCAGCTATTGCTCTGTCACCACTAACCAGAGAATGAGGCTATCTCTGAATATTCTGGTTATGTCAGGTTTTCTGTATCAGATCACAGAATAATCTTCTGCTCTGTTATTTTCAGTAAAAATACCTCAAAACATTTCATACAAATTAGAAAGCCAAATCTCAGACCCCAACATTAGTCTTTACTTGCTTTCTAGGAGGTCGTTTCTAACAAAAGGACAAGAGGATGCTTGCTAAGGTAACAGAAACTCTGTATTTCAAAAAAAATCACTGCAAAAATTGAAATTCACCAGCCTTCTTTAAGCAAAGTAAAGGGACCTCAACAAGAGAACTGTGACAGGTGGGGGTCTGACTGCTCTACACAGAAGGCTTGCTGAGAAAATTTTCTCAGAGCTCAGAGGGGCTTCCCTGAGACAGCTTCAGGACTCACACCACTGTGGAGTTCTACAATGATCATGTGCTGAGGATGACGCCAGTTTTCAATGCAATTAACCTTTCCAGCCTAATGAAATGGGTCTATTGGCTGCAGTGGCAGCAAGGAGCCCCTTGACTCTGGCAGGCTCCTCAGGACAGGTTATCGAGGTTGCAGAGTGTTACTGCTCCACTTCTATTTGCAGGCTGCAGCTAATTGATGCCAGGCCTGAAAGGAGTAGGCAATGCCAGCCCCAGCATTGTACTCCAACATCATATTGATCCTTGGGAGCAGGGACTTGGGTCTGTGCCCATTGATCTGCTGTGTCACAGGCAGCGTTCTTCCAGGAACGCACCCTGGGCAGCAGAAGCACACAGTTGAGAGAAAGAGGAAAGTTCCTCAGATGGGAAAGCACATGGACCACTCTAGGGTTGATACTACCTTGTGACTTACAAAGAACCACATCTGGGATGGAGCCTCAAGCTTTTGTGCTGTTTCATCCTCCAGCTGGGAAAAGACAGGCATAGCAGCCGTCCCAAGGGTGGATGACAACGGCTGTACCCTGAGGGTTGACACTTTGGAGTCACTTCCTTCCTTTCTAGCTGTTGAACTTTGACAAGTGTTGAGGGGGGAAAAGGGATGTGATGCAAATCTGGTATTATGGGGTATGGCCACAAACACACACTGCATGTGGAGGGAGGGAGTGAGAAATGGGTACCTTTGACTCCTACATCAAGCCATCCTGCCAACACAGCCCACAGGGATTTCAGTCTTGGAGTTCCAGAGAACTAAAAATCAGACCCACATTTACGTATGACTTTAGTAGTCTCTATTGAGATTCACCCTGCAGTGCTCAGTCCATCATACTTCATTAATTTTGAACCTACCACACGGGTGTCACCAAACTTAAGCACCCAAAATATTAGCATCTAAATTGTATCTTTAAAATTATTAAAATGGCATTAAACCCAGAAAATAATGCAAATTTAAAAAAAAATTGTCTTCTATGTCTGTTTGATGCTCTCAAGCTATGATACCAAACTTCCTTCCGTAATGCTGAGGGAAAAAGTTTGCATTAAGAAACAAAACAATAATTATTTTCACACGCCTTCCTCACTGTCTTTTTCAAATTGTTGCTGTATTTTTCAAACACGCAGCATATTTTTCAATGCTCCAGTGTGATAAATACATAGCAAGGACACATTTAGGACTTGGCTTCATGTCCTACATGAAACTCTAGTTCCATTTTGTATACTCGCTCATTGGAAGACTAAGAAAGGAAAGAAGAGCTGCCAACAAGCTGGCCTTAGGAGCTTTGAGATGCATTGTCCATGTGCACCTTACACTGGGAGGCTTTCCTGTGTTGTGTGTAGACCTCGTGGAACAGCACAAACCTCCCACAGTACCTCAATATTCAAAGGCAGAGGAAACAGTGCAGGAGACAGAACATGCATATGGAAATACATTTTGAAAAAATTTAATGATTGTTAACATCTTTAACAATGTAGGGCTATACACATTCTATGTGACATCCAGTAGTATCTACTTCACCTGGAGGTCAGCCTGGAGCTTACTATTACACAAGATGACAATCTTTGGATAGAAATAATTGATTTTTTAACTTTTGGCTAAAGGAAAGACAAGTTGAGGAAACCCAGACCTCTCAGAACAAGACGGGACAACAAGAATTGTCATATCTGGCATGTTCACTGGTGTCTCAGTTCTTAAAGAGCAATTTCCTCCCCTGTCATTACAGAAACAGTCTGTCACATTTTAGTTCTAGTGAGTACTTCAGGACAGCTACAACTGAATCCAACACAGGGAAAAGGATCTCCTAGAATCCCAAACAAGCATCGTACTCTCATTGCTGCACTTCAGGGTCAGTGATGTGTGGTCCCATTTTCCTGGGAAATGGAGGGTAGCTTGCTGAATAGCGCCCTGTCACAAAAAGGTAAGTGCTGCCGAGGCAGCAGTCTCCAGACAGGTGAAGATGCAATGTCAGTGTTTAAATCACAGTCATTAGGTGGTGAAGGAAGGAACGAGGAAGTAACATTTCTGTTGTGGAGACCATTATGCTTTGCTTGGGTCTGAACAGAGCCATACAGTTGCAGGGCACGTCAGGCAAATAGATGGTGAACAGAGACTTGTAGAAGCCTCACAGTACAGAGACCTCCTGTGCCAGCCATCCACAGACTGCCTCCTCTGGTGCTGGTACCAAGGGAAGTTTCCTTATTAGAACTTTCTTTTAAAAGAACCTTTGGCCATGGGGGTTCTAAATTTGACAAGTAAAGGATGACACTGCGGAACTGTGCAGGAGATAAACCTAAGTAGTAGCTTTGCCCTTCTTACTGACCTGGGAAGTAATTAAACCATCAATATTGGCTTCTTCAGGTTACAAAGCTTCCCAGAACAGCAGAGCCATATATCATTCACACTGGTAGAGTTCAAACAGTTTAACTTGTTCAGTCTGGGGCAAAGCAACCGTGCAGATTAGGGGGAGGCCTGGATGAGGTGAGAGGAGAAGTGGAACTTGAGTGGCTCTAACAGGCATGTGATGCCATCGTGGGAGGTCAATTTCACTAGTGAGACAGAGACAATCAGAAGAAGATGGGAACCATGGCAGGGGAAGGGGATGTATAAGAGAAATTAACTCTGAAAACTCTAAAAGATGTCAGAAAACAAAAATAAAGTTCCAATAACTTTAAGTCAAAGACAATCTGGATCAGACTGAAGCAGATACATCTCAGAAGGAGAAAGCCAACAGGTAAGCAGGAGCAGCAAGAAAAACACTTTGTCATTTATTGCTTTGGCACAGAGTATGAACAGACGCAGGACACAGACAGTGTGATACAGATGCTGCCAAGATTAAAAGGTCTCTGAAATTAGTGCTTATGCACACACTGCAATGCACAGAGATCTCCTCACCAAGGAGGATGTTCTTGCAGAACTACTAAATGTGCTTATCTCCAGTATCTGAGTGTGCAAATCAGGACTGGCATGTGCAATGTAAGTTTATACACACACATACAGGAACATGCTTGGAAAGAGGGCAGAGTATTATTTGCTGAAAAATCTGTGTCAGGGCAGCAGTGATGCATTTGCACAGCACATAAGCTTTCACCCTTACTATAAAAATTCAAGCTAAACAGCCCAGCACAAGGCACCCATCTCCAGGAACTTCTTTCCCACCAAAGCAAAACTGGAAAACAAATTAATCTGTGGGATGATGACCAGGACAGGACAGGTTGTATTATTAAAGGCATTACTCTCACTATGAAAGCACTTCACTGAACCGAAGTGTTAAGCAGTGTACTATGTATTAAAGATCTGTCTTGGTCCATAAGAACCTGCATTCCAGAGACAAAATAAAAGATAGAGAATGTTTTGATACAAAATTTACATGGGGGTTTTGATACAAAATTTAAAGATGGAGACAGAATCATAGATTTGAAGTGTTTGCTCAGTTCACCTAGGGAAGTTATAGAAGAGCTGGGAACTGGGCTTCGATCTTTATTCCAGCTTTAGAGCATCCAGCCTCCTTAAGAAACAAAGTGGGAAATCTTCTTAATCACAGGAGTTACTTTGTGGGCTTCCAAGAGTGATGTATGTACTTCATTTATTGGTAGGGACATAATACCACAGAAAAAAGAAAAATCTCTTTTTAACAGCAACTACAACAGAAACAACAACAACAAAAAAAGCTGCAAAACCTTTTTGATATGCTCCAAAACTTCCATTATAAATAGATCTGAACAGTTTTCAGGATTTCTTTTCCTTCATGATGTATGTTTGATTTTGCTTCAGTTATTTTAAGAGAAAGATCATTTTCACTCAGAAATGACAAAAATGCAAAGACATAGTTTCACTTCAGCACAGCTAGGAAAAAAATTAATCAATTTTCTCAGGCTAAAATTTTAGCACTGCCTTAGGAAGTTAGGAAAAAAAAACAAACAAAACACTGTAGAGATAATCTTCACTCACTGAGAACATGAACCAGACAGCAGAAGGAAGTCCTGGGCAGGAGAAACATCCACTTGAGTGTCTGCAAGAGAAGGAAGGAAGGAAGCAGGGAAAGGTTCCCTCTGCGAGGCCAGAAAGCATTAACTCTGCACTCCGTGAGCACCGCAGGGTTTGGGGAGCCTGTGCTGCCATCTTCAGGGATGCTCTCACCTTTCTGTGACCCAAAATCACAAATGAAGGAAAACAAAAAGGGGGAAAATTTCCACAAAAAAATTAGGAAGAGAAAAATGAGATATCAGCTCCGCTCTTTTACCTTTGGGATTGCTGGTTGCCTGGTCTTGACTAGCACACAGAGAAACACAGAAATTAAAATTGGGAAAGCCAAATAAATCCTGCCCAGACCACACGCATCCCCAGGCTGCACTAAAGCTAACTAATCATTGCTGTTTCACCCTGATTTCACTCTCCTCTTCTAATGCAGAGTGGGATTATTCACTGAGCCTCGATGGCAGATGCTCAGTCGATGCTAACTAACCATCTCTTCTACAAAGCAATTTCAAAGAGACAGAGTGAGAGACCCCGACCCTTTCCCACAAGGGCTGAATTAAAATGAGTTAATTGTGTGCCCACAGGCTTTCCAAAGTCCTGTTTTGCAAGAACAAATCACAGGTATTCCAAAAACTCATGTATCTGTTATTCTTCCTCAAACAAACCAGCGAGATTTGAGAGATTTGAGTTGTTGTGGGGATATGTACTGCGTAATATCAATGGGAAATCAAAGAGGAAAACCCGATTCTCATTGTTTCTGACCTCGTGTCCATGTGCATATCTCGAATCTTTTTAAAGTGCTTTCTGATATGTGCAATTCTCTCTTTTTTTCCCGCTACAACCCATTCCACATTGTTGTAAATTCTTTGCCTCTTCTCTTACTTCTTACCTAGTTAGACATTTCTTACATTTTTCAAATTGCTTTACAGGCTTCCAACCACAGGGCCCTCATGGATCAAATATTACACAACAAAAATCAACTCACTAATATTTTATTTCCAAGCTGAAGATCATGTTGTTCCTCATTGACTATGCTAAGACAGGACTTTCTTTGCTGGTCATAACACTGGCTGAATAGGCACTGTATTCTCCAGATCTCTCTTGTCCTCACTATCCCCACACCCTCAGCAAATATGACTGCTTCATCTTCTCAATTCATCTGAATGACAAAACAAGAAACAACATTTTTATTCAAATTAATCACCAGGTATTTGGTCCTACTTAGGTCAGTATATTTGCTGAAGGTTACAGAAATAAAACAGTACTACTGTATTTTATTAACATTAACAATCCATTTTTGTTTAAAGCTTTTGGCTTTGTATTTTATTTCACCTAGGTTACAGTTATTACTTCACAAAATGGAAGCGTTCCTGTTTTATGCACTCAGATCACTGTAAAAAAGTACATTAGAAATTACGATTTATAGTGAATAAGAAGCAACATACAGTATGTTTCACCCACAAGGCTACTCAAAATTGTATGCATGTTAGGAGACCGTTTCACTCATCCCATCTCTGAAGCCCAACACAGCAGCTCTTCTGCTGTGTACAGACAGAGCTTCTGAAGCAAAAAAAAAAAAATTACTTGTTTCTCCCATCAAAACTATAATGGAAAATAAGGAAAAATGTAAATATCTGAGCTGAAATTTAATCAGAACATCGGAATCCACCAAATAACCAATCCTGCAATGCCAAGGTGGGTTCCAGAGACAAAGGACAATCCTGATCCCAGGTTGAGGTGCCAGCTCTCAGAGCAAAGAATTTTTGATCAGCAACATCAACTCTTGCCCTGCCTTCCACATTTGCTTGCTTGGCTCCTGCTCAGCTTTGCTAACCTGCAAGAACAGTCAGGATCACAATTTAGCGTAAGCGTGAATGAAAGAGGAAGGAAAAAGGAAATGGTTTACTCCTAACTGTAGAGACTCTTACTAAACAAGTTGACTGAACAGAGTAGAAAACTGTCCTTTTGCTGACAGATTATTTTTGTCATTCCACAAAATTTAATAGACAGTCATGTCTCACGTTGTCCTGGTCCTTTCTGTGATCCATCACATGCACTTGGCTTGGTCCACCTGTTTTGCTCATCTCTCAAACATGCACCTGCCTTCCCCCATGCTGGCCCTCACTTCACTCAGCCAACTGACTGACGTTGTGCCTGCGATGCCCCTCTCTGCAAGACCTACATCTACTGAAAACACTGGCAGAAAGCCACTCTCTACTGATAGGAGAGATGTGCAATGAAGGATTCATACTTTAGCTTTCTGAAATCTGTACAAAACATAAATGCACTCAGTCTATAAAACTGGACAGACTGCTTTTCTTTTCCCCAGTGCCGGCCTGCTGCTGGTCTGAGGGAAAGAACAGAGCTGTCAAATCCTTCATCTTTTGAGC
This sequence comes from Ifrita kowaldi, assembly GCA_013398055.1. Lineage (NCBI taxonomy): Eukaryota > Metazoa > Chordata > Aves > Passeriformes > Cinclosomatidae > Ifrita > Ifrita kowaldi. Next base: position 43,667 of record VZRS01004854.1, on the reverse strand, counting down.
TTTCTGACCTTTGCCTAAGTGCCTTCTCTGCCAACCCTTTTCCTTTCCCTGTTCACACCACACTTTCGAGGGCAGTACCATGTTTCACCTCTAATACTGGGAGTGCACTGCAGTCTGGGCCCTGGGAAGAGGCATTCCCCATATCATCCTGGAGTGAGCCTGCAGATCTGCTGCTCTGTGCCTCTGAACCTCTGTGACTGCTCCCAGAAGGACAAGTAGAGGCACAGGGGAGGTGTGTGTCACAGTGGGTGCGTGTATGCTGCTGCAGAGGAGGGTATGAAAGGCAAACTCTGCAGGAAATAGCAGTGGCTACTGCAGGCCACCACAGGGGAGCATGAACAGAGCCAGCAGGAGACAGCTTATCCATGCTGTGCTTTGGTCTATGCAGTAATCCCAGCCTCTCACTTTCATAAGTGCTAAATTCACACAAAAATGTTTTTTTTTAAAACCCACCACAGGCGATTAAGCTGTGATCTAGATTAATTAGCTGCCATATTTCATTTTTAAAATCAGAACTTGCCTGTGCTGACACCAGGGAAACTTATAATATTTTCACTCGTACCTAACTGCCTCTGGTTTTTCACACTGCCTAGAACTGAGCAGCTGCTCCCAGCCTCACCCATCCATGCCAAGCAAGTACCTGCATCTACTGCAGGCACCCATCCAGGGTGCTGGGATGAGGGTGGAGGACCAGGGATCTCCTAATGAAAGTGCTGACCCTGGTGTAACCTGTGTGCCCCAAGTAGCATTGCTTCAATGTTGAAAACAAAAGATTGATGAATTGTATAATGTACTTTTACTGCTGTTAATTTTTCTGAGTGCTGCTGTTTTGTGTCTCCTGGAGGCTAACAGGCCCCTTTGGCCACAAAGCAATATTTACTCCATCCTGGCAGCTGGGCTGCTGGAGGCAAAGGATACATCCTTGCTCCCCAAGTGATAAGCAAATGTCAAAGTGCACATCATGAAAAGGACATGACAGAGGCTCAGCACTACAGCATGCAAATATGGCTCAGCTCTACCTGCTTCTCCTGTGAAGTTCTTTCACTTTGCTCCTTTAAAGCCTTTCAGAAAGCAGGAGGTAGGCAACAATACTGTTTAAGCAAGATCTTACAACTGACTTTTTCAAAACTAATTTCTCAGGTGGTAGACTCTCCTGTCCAGCACTGTATTGCTCCCTGTCCATTAAAACTGTGGCTCCTCAGAACAAACACTGCTCAACTGACCTCCACAAAGTACCTTTTCGTCCTGATGACATTTTACATAAGTGTTGGCTCAAAAGGCCCAGTCCCAAATCTGCAACTCCTACTGGAATTCTCTCATGGATTTAATACATTCATGCTCCTGGTATGCCACTTTACGTATTACCTTTACAGAAGTCATCCTAACAGCACCTTCCTTAAGCCAAGGAGATGCTCTGAGGCTCAGTTCAGCAAGAAGCATCTCCTGCAACAGAGACAGAGCTCCTCAGAAGATATGCTTGCTTGCTTGCTTGAGCACAGCTGGAGACACAAAAGTGCAAAGGGTTCATGCATAAGGCACATAGGCAAGGTAGCAAATTAATTTACACCAAGAAGTAGAAGACAGACACCATGTTACTCTCCTTGCATTCATTGGCATGTAAAGTATTTATATGAATAACAATGCAAATTATTCCTCAAAACCAGGTGGAACACAGAACCTTCCTTTCCTCCCCCATCTCTGTGTACAATTTCTAGAGCAAGCACTGCACAACTGTAAAGAGCTGCCAGAACAGGAACTACAAAGCAATTCCATCAGCCCATGAACTTCTCAAGCAGAAGAGGTTTGCCATGTGTTGTTCTCTGTTCCCTCCATCCCACTCAGCAGGAAGGACTTCAGATAAAAGTAAAAGATGGGGAAAAGTGAAAATCATCTCTTGTACCATACTGCAAGATCCAAAAGGTAAGCAGCCTGTAATCCTGCAACACAGCACAAAGACTTGAAACCGTATCAATAGCCAGCAGTGGCCAGTAGAACATGCCAGAAATTTTTTAGGATTGGTTGATGGTCCCCAGTTCTCTCCTTTTCCAGCTCACTGAGGTTTTTTCTCTGGGGGACATCCTGTAGTATCTCTATCCCCATGAAAAACATCAGTGAAGATTTTCCTTCTTCCACGCCAAGTCACTCTTCCTCTCACTTGCCCCAAATGATGTTCAGGGCTCCACTGACATCCCATCACAGCAATGTGTCATTCCTGCCTACTCCACTGGGGCAGAAGTGCAGCACAGGCCTCCTACCAGCTGCTAATGTGTATCTTTCCTCTCTGGTTGCAGGGGTGCCAAACACACTACAATAAATCTCCCCATTCCAAGGGAACAGTTCTCTTTCTTCAGGCCCCATGACAATATACACAGCAGCTCTTCCCAATGTCAAAAGCTCCATTTCAATGCTCCTCTTCCCTCTGAAAGATCCTGCTGCTTTATGTCTTACCACCTCTCCACAGGGCAATTTGCTCCCAGCACCACCCAGCTTTCAGGTTCCCCGCCATGGGGGCAGGAGGCAGGCTGGGCTTTCAGCCAGTGCCAGGGTCATCACAGGGCTATCACGCAGAAGGGACCTGTGCCTTCGTGTGGGCAAGCTTCTCACGTGTGCCTTTTCCTCACCTCACAAGGATGCTGATCACTACTTTCACCTTGCAGCAGAAAGACAAAACAAGACAGTCTGCAAATGCGAAGGAAAGCCCATTTCCAGTGCAACAGCCACATGGTGCGTACTGAATTAAAAAGCTGGGACAGAAACAAAGCAGTAGTCTTGCAAGTTTTGACCCCAATTTGTAAGCCAATTCTCATTCAGTTTTAGCAAAAGACACCTGTGCATGTGCTAGCAGAATCTTTCTTCCTCCTCTGTGACCTCTCCTTCTCCTAAAGCTGTTGTATTCAAATTCCAGGTTTGTGCAGGAAGTAATGGCTTTGTGTTTTCAGAGGATCTTCAGCAAAGTTAAACGAGAAAAGGTGTGAGAAATAGATGTGTTCTATCACACCTCAGACAAAAACCTTAGTCACAAGTCAAAATGTGACCACAGTGACTGGACTTTGCCGCTGGCTTTTCAGCCACCGTTTCTCTGTCCCAGTCTGACCTCAAGCTCCTGACACAGGTTCTACCCTTGCATGTCCTTCCCCAGCACACCATCTCCAATCAAACACAGCTCCAGCAGAGCTCAGTGGAAGTATACTGTTTACAATCCAAAATGCTCCAAATCATTCTGAATCAACTCTCCTTCGACTGTCTTGTGTAGAGCAGTAGAATATTGTCTGACATTGCGTCTTGCATTTCCTTGCAGCATCAGAGTTCTCAGGATACTACAGAATCAGATGGTACTAAACTTAGACTTCCCACCCACAGGGGCATATCAGCCAGGTTCTGCTTAAGGCACAATTTGTTACACTTGCCTTCTTCTCTTTCTTGATTTTATCTATTGCTATAAAGACGCAATTGCTACTCAGCTTGATGGTGTTATATAGATAGATACCTTAAAAGAAGCTTAAAACCAGAGTTGTGTCTCTTCTTCCCAGCTATCCTGTTGCAGTCTTCTTTCTCCTTTGCACAGGGGATGGGTTTCATCCATATTCCATGGCTTTCATCCTCATAAATTTGGCAAGGGGCATTCTCCTCTGGAGATCTCTGGAATTCTCCACATGCTGGAATGCTTCTTTGGAGTCCCGCTTTACTCACCTCTGGTGTGTTTTTATCTGGATAATATTCTTTGCAACTTCAGCAAGTTCACACTTCACCTGCTCTCACACCTCATTTGGCATTTTGTCCTCTGTGCATTTTAGCAATGCATCAAACTGCTCCCCAATTACCACCATGCAGCCTTCTCCAACATACTCCAAATTATTCCCGAAGGGGAGAAAGAATCATTTCATGCATTAGAAGCATGAAACCTGAAATCTGAAAGGATCAGCCAGTGATCTGAGGTACTAATAGCACCTGGCAGAGTTTTATGGAAAGAAAATTGCTTGTTTCTGCCATTCCCATACAAAGCTTTAGTTGATTCCTGCCCCGTCACTTCAACATGATTTTTATATGGATTCCAGGTATTTCTTCTTCTACCGATATGTTGAACTGAATGGCCTGATATTAATCTTGTACCAATTTTACATTGGTGTAACCAACCTGATTTTCACAGTTCCTTGTCATTTGCAGTAGTAAAAATGACAACAGATTCATATTCAAGTACCTTAGAAGATAGTTTTAAAAAGAAAGTTCCCAAGCATGCTCAAAGCTTGTAGATGGCTTCTTCATCTTGTGGTTTCTGCTTATCTAGTTTCCCATATAAATTCTCAACACCAGCCTCTTTCTTCAACAGCAGTGACAGCATTTCATGGCTGTTAGCTACTCTCAGAAGATGAAGTAACCTGATATAAATTACCTATTGCTGCGAGTGCAACAGAACCTGTTAGCACAGTAGTCACTTCTAGAAGGCTGCAAGTACTGACTACATTATTACAGGCAGAAGGTTTTCTATCATGGTAGAAGTCATTTTAATATGGCATTCTCCTCAAAGATTTTTCTCTACGGCTATTAAAGGGTTTTTCCCTGCTTCAGTAGTCCACATCATGAACAGTGGACTACATCCTTGTCCTAACTGTCACATTGGTGATGTACAAAAGCTACAGTGAGACCACTCAGATGTCATTCTTCCAGAACAAACCAGAGACAATGAGGATTGAGAACAGCAGTCAAAATAACAGGCAACTGCCAAATGAATGGACTGCTCCTGGTTAAATCTGCGTTTAATTGTTGCTCATTGCTATTCATTTACCCTGTTAAGACAAGACTGGGTAGCTGAAAAACAAGATGATAAACCAGCTACTAAGTAAGAAAAAGATAGAGGATATTTAAAACAAATACCTCTACATATTCATCACATTATGATGTAGATAAGCTATACTCTAAATTACATGAGAAATTCCTGTATATCCTAATGAGACACAATAGATGCTTTTGACGAACCAATTGTAATTTTAAGACAACATATCTGTCATTCTTAGCTCACGTTGCCAGAGTCCAACCATTCAGGTCTCAATGATCTCCACGACAGTTATACTCCCAAAGAACTAGGGAGGGGATACTTCTCTTCCACATACGTTTAGCCTAAATGGATCTAAAATTTCTGTGTGTCATTTTATTAGGAAGTGACTGACAAACTAGAGAGAGTTTTGAGATACCATAAAAGGATCAGGCAAACTCAACTATGATGTAAAAACCCTGGAAAGACTCCACTGAACTGAAATACACTAGGGTCTTTCTGAACATAGGCCAACACTTTTTCACTGCTGTGGGTGACCAAGCACTTGCATAGGTTGCCCACAGAGGTTGTGGTGTCCCTCATCTTGGAGATATCCAAAAGCAGTCTGGACCTGCTCCTGAACAACCAGCCCTAGATGGTCCTGCTTGAGCAGGGGGTTGGACCAGATGACCTCCAAAGGTCTCTTCCAACCTCAGCAATTCTGTGATTCTGTGAGAAAGCAAGAGATCACTCCTCTTTGGAAACAGTGTACATAACACAAATGATGCAGTCATAAAGATTAATGTATTGCTCAAAGACTGTGTGAAACTCATACGCAAAACATTGAGGTTTCTCTTTCCCTGTCAAGCTTCCTTACCATGAGATCTTCACAGACTGCGGAATCGTCCTTCAGGCATCCAGACTTAGACTAGGAAGATGCTGGAGGGAGTGCATGGCAGGGATGCCAGAGAGTCTCCCTGGAGACTCCATGAGGTCCATGAACATGGAAATGCTCTCCTAATGCAATAATGAGAGCGCTGCCAAGATGCCCAGGAGAAACTCGCATGTACTTTTAGAGGAGGACAAAGTAATTTGAACGTTTTCAAATAGCTGGCCTGTGAAAGCAAAGGTGCGACGGCTGCTCTCCGGGCCGGCCCCGCAGCCCCCCGTGCAACCCGGCGCACTGTCAGCGGAGCCCTGCAGATGGCTGCAGAGCTCTTCCAGCTCCTACCTGCGCTACAGCAGTGGGCACTTGGAGGCAAGGACACTGGCCAGTCCTGCACTGAAGGAAGCAAAATTGTTCTCCTTTCAAAAGATGGACACTTCTCTCTACGCTGCCTTTATTTCTACCCAAATGTAACAGCCAGTCGCCTGCAGGCTGAATATCACTGTCTTTAACCTCACAGAGATCCTCCGTTTACAAGTTTTCCCACGACGACAGCTGAAAGACAGAGATGCTGCGGCTCTTGAATGTGACAGTGAACTCCTCGTACACAAGAACAATTTGTCGCTCAAGATGCTTTTCTCAACAAGGGTCTGTAGTCCTAAGAAGCTCTTATGGAGCAGATATTTGAAAAGATGTATCCATTCCTCCTCTTGCCCACGGCAGCCACATCTTTTCCCTTCCGCAGACTCCCACGTAACTGCGTCAAAGGGCTCGCAGCCCTCTTCTTATACCTCATATCAGGATCAAGCACTGTTCCTAAAACAAGCCACCTTTGTCCACTGTCTTTCCCTTAAACCCCACCTTCAGCAATGAATCCTTTAAAAAAAAAAAAAATTAAAATTGAGATCTCCATCACTTTGGATGCCCTCCTTCCTCCAAAGCCATGTCTCCTACTTCCTTCTCCCTTCCCGTGTTACACAGCAGATCTGTGCAGGGACAGGGGGTTTTGCACCACAAAATTTTGTGTGCAAATCCTTCCTCTGTCTCAAGGGATTCATGAGTTTTTCTGTGTCTACCTTGTATCAGTTACATGCTTCGAGCACAGGGTAGCCTGATGTCTGTGCAAGTCTCTCAACAATTATGGACAGCTCCCCATGACAGGCACACTGACATTCAGTGGAATTCAGTGCCCAAGTCAGACCTCTCTCCTTGAAAATTCCAGCTGCAGTACAATACCATTTCCTCGTAGTCTATATTTACCTGGTCCCTTTCCAATCTATCCATCTGAATCAAGTAATTGTCTTCTAAGAGGGAGTCAAGAACTTATAATAGGCACCAGCTGCTCATTCTCTTTTAATCCATCCAATACTAGACTCGTTAGTCATCAGGATAACAATCCTATTTGCAAATCAGCTACCTTTATCAGATAACCAGTGGGACCTAGTACAATATCTATTAGTCCAACAATATCACAACCAACATATATAACTGCTCTGTACAAAAACCTTTCTTCTAATCCTTCTTAAACTCAACAAGACTGATCGGCTTTTATTATTCATGAATAAATTTTTAACTCTTGGTCCAGCAGGGGAATTGAATCTATAACATTTTGCAGAGACAGAAGCACAGTAACAGTATGTTGAAAAAGTAAACCAGCCAAAAGCAGGTATTTTTTCTTCTTTCAATGAACAATTAAGAGGGCTGAATCTGTTTTTCCCTAAACACCCAAGGGAAAAGTCTAAGGAAAATTAGCACATTAAAACACATATAGATACCACATCACTGTACTGTGAGAGCTTTTGTTTTTGTTTCATAATTATGTTATTTTTAAAAGGCCACAGAATTAAATTTGTTAGTATTTTAAAAAACAAGTCCATGTTAGACTAGGAAATCAAGAAGGGAAATTTCAACAGCGACAGTCCATATTATTAGAGAAGTAATAATCATGGACAGTGATTAGGGCTTATAGTTGCTCTGTAATGACAGTCCCCTAACTTTAATTGCTAGGAAAAAAGAAACTGCTCTGTTGGAAAATAAAAACCACTTTAAAAAAGAATGAAAACACAATTGTTACAAACACAGTAGGTGATAAAATTAAAAAAAACCCCTCCAAAATATTTCACAATGAAATAACCTTTTAAGTTATTCCATAAGGGGAAGCATACTATATTTTTTGTCTTACTAAAACAAAATTGCATTAAAAAAAAAAAAAAAAAAAAGAAAGAGAAAATTTCCAAAACCACCAAAAATTAAATAAACAGATAAAAGAAATTCCAAATTGCTGACTTTTATGGCTATGGCATTCAAGCCCATCTTTATCTTGACAATGTTACAGCTGGATCTATGTTCTGTACACTGTTTTTCAAATTACTCTGTAATACGCCATTTAAAGAAAGTCTCTGTTCCCCTTTAAAAAACACCAGTTTACTGATTTATAAACAGAAGATCTAACTGCAGTTATTTAGCAGCACCTAATCCTATACAATCCATAATAATATATATTCCCAGAGAAACACCCAGTTTTTTCAGCGCAAATGTTCTATATGGTGTATTTGTACAGCATTTTACATTTACTAAACACCTTCTATGTAAGGCCATGAACAGATTTACAAGCTGGAATTAATAAAGACTAGAAACAACCTTATGATGAAGACAGACAGTCCTATCCTTATTTCTTTTTCATTTATTCATTTATACACTAATACACACTGAAATATGTAACCACAGGCAGAAAGTCTCGTGTATGCATCCAAAGAGACATTGGATGGATAAGTGAAAAAGTACACTATGCCACATCAAATGAACACTTGATTATATAGAAAACTATATAGTTTATATACATGTGTTCTGTTAAATTACAGTATGTGCACAATTACATAAAAGGAAGTATGTACACACACCCCTGACAGACGTCCATCCATACACTCACAGATCTCTGTATGCAAGAAAACTCTTTTCTGTCCTACTTTGGCACATCCTAGTCCCCCACAGCGTGCTTGGTGCCCCTACACAACTTGTACCAATTATTCCAAAGGAGATGCATCTGGCATCATCTATGTAAAACAATACCTATGAATGCATGACACACATTAACATCATTTTCATAAAGTCGTATTTGCTACAACCTATTAAGGCAAGGAGAACCCACAGCAGGTAAAGTCATCATCCTTCACGATGCCCAAGCACCAGCATGCAAGTTCCCATGTTGGGATTTCCTTGGCTTTGAAGGTGAGTTTGGATTGTAGCAGACAGCTGTGGCCTCCTCCCTACCGCAGTGCCTGGCTAGGCTGCACATCACTGCTCGAAGCCGCTGTTTGACACAGGTGTAGGGAGAGCCCTGCCCCGGCCAGGTACCTCTGCACTACTGACTGATTTGATAACAAAAGCTGCCTCCTGTAGAGTGTCAGGCAATAGGCACCGATGATTTTAGAATTTTTTCAGTGTCTCCCTGTACCATTACCCCCTTAGCCCACAAAAATGACCAAAAAAACCCCCAAAAACCCCTCATCAACAGAAATACAAAAACTATGAGGAAACTTAATTAAACTCTTAAGGATAAAAGCAGAAGCAACATCATATACGTCTGAAAAGGAACTGAAGCAGGACTGAATTTATGTGTTCTAAAGAATTAAATCACTCTTCCTCTACAGCACTTTCTCAACTGTTAAAACTCGATGGCAATCACATGCCATACACGGTCCGGAAACAAAGAAAAATAAAATGACAGCAAGTCCTTAAAATTAATGTGTAAATATAAATTGTTTTTTAAATTGTAACTGGAGCATGTAGAAAACATACACTGAAAGTGTGTATCAGTTAATTCTGGTTATGTGCACTAAAAATAAATTTTAAACCAAATCCCCAAAATCAGTAACATCCTATGTTCTCCACCGCTATGTTGCCACATCTGTGAAAAACTCATCTAGACAAATGTAATTTCTTAAATCATGAAACAAATATATTTGAGAAATAGAAACTTGTCAGTTTGACTGAACAAAAACAAAAACAGTACAGAAGACTCTGGAAAAATAAAATCTGTTGAAGAATAATTCTTTAGTGTCCTTCAGCTCTTTAATTTTTTAATACAGAAAATGATGTAAATCTCAGTGAGAAATTTGGTTTGTAATCATTCATGTCAGTACATTAAAAAAAAAGTACATGCGGACACTGACAGAAAATCCTATTTCTGTTTTATTTTCACCCAAGTGCTTATAACATTCTTAAAATTATCATCTTCATATGCAAAGTCATAACAGGAGAATTGAACATTTTTTTAAAGCTGTTCTTTTGACCTTTGTCTTGAGTGAAAGGACAGCGAGACAATACACCCACCAGCATTGTTCACAGTGACGGCTCCATCACCGGAGATTGAGGGCCATTATTACAAAAGGGAACTTTAAAGTGACGTGAGAAAAAGGGGGAAAAAACCTAGAAAATAACACTTCTTAATATGCCGTATGTACAAGCGGCTGTTCAGGCCAGCAGACATACAGCAAGAAGAAATCTTCATGTAAGAAGATCTGCAGTAAGACACAGATAATCAATTCAAAACAAAAGGTGCTGCAAGAAATTTTCTCCTGTTATGCAGGATACTCTAAGGTGGAGGTCCCACTTCCATCACCCACACTATAGGCTATGTTAATTTATGAAAAATACATGACCTTTAAAATACATGGTAAATCAAACACAATTTGCAGGAATGGAAAAGGAAAATTTGGACAGAAAGAAGTGGTTCTCATCAAACGCTCTTATCCTACCAAGAACAAACTAGAATAGGTTTCCTTTTCCTTCTAAGCCTTCAACAGGATGCAATATATGCGAGATGTCCCTACCATCACGACAAAAAATTGTATAAAAAAGGCCACCCCTCCCTACATTTAACTGATTTCCTTTCACATAAGCAAAAATGCAAGAATAAATAGAGTTCTGTTCAAAACAAGAACAGTCCTATCACAAATTTTATTGCAATTTCAGTCTTACCTTGAAAACAAAAAAGAAAAAAGAGACTATTAATATGAAAAAGTGAAGTAGCCCCTTTCCGCTTCCTATGCACGCCTAAGTTTGTGACTTTATGAACTGATTCTGTGCTGTTCACCAAATCCATATGGATCAGGAATATCTTTTGTAGGACAAAAAAGTCATCCTAAGGGTGACTAGACTGAGATTTGCCGGGATTCCATAAAATGAATAGGATTTGTTAGATATTTATTCCTCCCCCATTCAGAAAGGGAGTGCCAGAAAATTCCAGCTCAGCAGGGACAGAGAGCCATCGCAGGTTGTGTGATAACAGCTTGCCACCTGCTTTTCGCAAGTTGTCTCTGCGAAGTGCAAGGGGCACTGAGTAGTAACGTTGCCTGTGGTGATAGGAATGCACTGAACAGCTCAGTATGCAAAAGCACTTACTGGTACACAGTGCTCTTCACAAAGGGCATTGCAGAACGCTTCCCAGGCTGTGTCAGAAGTGCTACGAGAGGAAATATTAGTGCATGTGTCACAGGAGGAACAGAAGCACTTGCTATCAGAATAAAAGAAGGTATAAGCAAATACAGGTACAATGCTGCTCACAGCCAAAAAAAAAGGGGGGAGTGTGGAGAGGGAGAGGAATAAGACAGGAAACTTAGCAGCAGTCACATTAGAAGGAGCATTTTTCTGCAAGAACAGCGAGGGTTAACAGTGACATATAAGCTCCGGTCCACTCAAGATAGGGTCAAATGATGTGCAGTGAAAGTTTCAAGTCCTCAATCCCCCAGAGCTTGTTTGCTAATTACATTTGCAATTACAAACATGACAAATATATTAATATACAGTGCGTTCCACCTTGAGCAGACATGTTTCTCCTCACAGACAGTCACTGCCAGCAGCCAGACTCTCAAGCACTGGAAGAATCAAAGTGCACTGTGCTCCAGCTGCAAGCATCATTTTTTTGTGGGCATCTCTATTGCTCTGAAGAGACAGGGCAAAGCTCTAGAGCGAGGCAGCATAAAAAGGATGGAAACAAATGCAAAGAGTAAGTTATTACAATTTAATTCCTAAGAAGTAAAACTTGCCAGGTCAATGGCTATTACCAATAAGTAATACTAAATTGTGCTCTGCTCCCGATGACAGGCACAAGGCACTTTACACATGCAAGCTACATTAAAATGACTACATTCAAAACTCAAATGCAGCTAAAACTCAAATGCCGCGAAGACAGAAAGAAATCAAGTGTTTCCTTTGTTTTTTGGCAAGGTCACCATGACCATGTACTGCTAATATCTTCTTTATTAAGTCCCTTCACTAAACAAACAACCATTCTGATTCATAGTTTATCATGGAAACTCTGATCTTTCCCCTTTTTTCCCCCAGTTTCTAGAGTGGCATTACCTAAGAAGCTCACTGCTGGGTTCTGGGCAGATGCTGTATTTACTTGCTCACACTGCACAGACTAAAAATTCTGTTGTGCTCCCTGGCTGTAATGTTACCGCCAGGAGCTCCACAGAATAAAGAACAGGTCTGACTGGGAAGAATTTCCTAGTGTATGCAATCTGCACTGAAATTGTGGATGTGCAGCACTATGACCCCCAACTCCTAAACCAAGGAGCACAAGTTAGAATAAGAAGTTGGGGAAAGGATTTTGGCTTTTATATTCAAGATTTGTCACTACTTTTTGCTTCTTGTACTATTTCTTTCCTTAATTAAATCTCTCTTAGACATTTTACACACTTTGGAGAAGTTCTACCTTGCTCCTGACAGAACCCGTAAACTTCATCTACACTCGGGTTTAAACCTTTTACCTTCTCCCTGTTTCTGTTCCCTAAGAGAATTTGTATCCTTCAAGCCCTGGAAAATTTTGTAAAGAGACCCACGGACACAATGCACAAAACTTCTTATTGAACTGAAATAATTTGAAGAATACAGGTGTTTTCAAACAACATGAAATTCAGAGCAGTAGTGACAGTGCAGAAACACGGCTGGGAAATAACAGCGGAAAGGGCACAGAGAGTAGAGCAACATTCTCTTGGAGAGGAAGAAAACGGGATGTGAAATCTCTATCACAGCAACTTTCTCTGATGCAATCTCTCCAAAGTCTTTCCCCTCTCAGGCTAAATGCAATATTTATTGATTACTTCAAATCAATACAATGAAAAAATCCTATTTTTTAAATATATTGATCTTTCCATATTTCTCAATAATTGATAATGATTAGATCATGTTTACTTTTACAAGTGGAATTAGAAGAGGAGGGAAAAGTTAATACAAATTCTTTAAAGGCACTGATTTCCTCATCAGTCCCGCACTCACTAAGCTTAGTGTACTGAGACCCCATTTTATGATGGGAACCTTGTCAGAAACTCAGTAACTACACCAATTCCTTATAGAGGTTTTTCAATTTATTCTGTCAACAAAACAAACAACTCCATCCTATTCTCTCCAATTAACAACTCCTCCCAATCCCAGCCTCTGAGATATATTGAGAGCAGACAGTTGCATTCAGATTCTCTGACTCAGATTTCCTCCCATTCACAGAATATGGAGATTTCCAGTAACCTCTGAAATCAAGTCACATTACTTCAGTCTATGCTTTAGAGTCAGTGACAGCAACTTTGTTAATTCTCTGCCGCAAGATCTGGAATGTGCTCCTTCCTTGCCTTAAAATTCCAACATTATACCTTTCTATTTCTCTATCAAATATGTAATTTATTCCTTTCAACCTTTTCCTTCTCTTCATAAAATAATTTTTATTACATCAGTGACTCACATGTCTTTCTTGTACATCAGAGGAAACAGTGTAAGAGACATAGCATCTGGCAGGATGATCTCATTTCCCAAAGATTTTTATTTTACCTTCATAATGGCTTCTTGGTCAGTTTCTGTCTGTCATGTAGAATATTAATTAGAAACAGAAATGGCAATTTTGTAGTCCTATGAACATTTCTAGTGGCAACTATAATGAGGCAGAAAACAAATTCTCTGAGATTTGGAAGTTAATACGGAAAAGTAAAAATGCTGTATTCTACTGTCCTCTGAAACAGCCTTAGGTTTGCGTATGAGAGAGATACAACACCAATGCTCCATAGGACCATACATATGCATGTGTGTACACCTATACACAAATATTTACAGATGCACACGTGTGTTTGTGTGTGACTACAATGACATATTTTATATGGCAGAGTGTACATTTGTGGTGTCTGCACACGCATTCCTTCCTGCCGTACCGCAGACAGACGCTGTCAGTACAGTTTAACTAATGTATTCTCACCATATGCCCTCACCTGAGAGACAAACTGCAGGTACAAATCATTGCCTTTGTTAATTTCCCAATTCCAAAATGCTTTAAACAAATTCCAATTCATACAAAATTTTCATCCTTGGAGCTGCATCGCCTACCCCAGGAACAATTCTCCCAGAGGTCAGTACCAAAACGTAGCAAGCGGTTGCTAAAGAGTGGATTTCTGTGTAAGAAAATAAATACATACATGGCTTTAGAATACATGCACAGAAGGTCAAAATTAGGAAGAAGCATTTTCTTACTCTCCCTGAAAGATTCTGCACTGAGAAAAACCACACAACCTGCTAACCAGAACTTCCACAGGTTCCTGGTGTAATTGCTTAGATCAGTACACACAGGCAATGGAAAGGGAACTTTCACTGCTTGAGGAAGATAAATACAAAACCTGAAGAACACATTAGGGGCAAGGAATTCCTCTGCTTAGTTTTTGTTCAGACTCTTTTTGGGTCTGACTGTTACAAAAATTAAGACCTCATCAAACTCCAAGGTGAAAGGAGTCACCTCTTCTCTCCTTTGCCTTGTTCATTCTCTCTCTGTTTCAATAATTATGAGGTAAAATACACTTTCGAGGGAACTGTATGGATCATATATTGAGTGACCACATCCACTTCTCTTCCAATATTTTAGTCTTCCTCATATTTTTTCCTATAACTTAACAAGCAACTCAACAAGAAAGAGCAGTTTGCAATATTTTTAAATTTGTTCCCAATCTAAGGTTTAATGTTAAAAAAAATTGCCATCTGCAGAATTAAAAGCAGCATTAAAAAAAAAATAAAGAAAAGAACTTAAAGTCATTTCAATAGCTAGCAGTCAAAAGAGTAAATCAGTACAGTAAGAATAATATGCTTACACAGCTAGTTAGGGATACAGGCACAAATACAACACCTGTATTTACATTGTATGTTCACAACGTAATTGTGTTACCGTGGGAGAAAAAGATGGTTAAACAGATATAGACTGGGCCAACTCATCCTCAGCTACAGGAATGTAATGTGAAATCTAGTCTTAATAAAACCAGAATGCAAATCAACTCGGTACCTGACACACTGCACATATACCTTTAGATATATTGTATTTTTAAAGCTGCTCACATCTTACTTCTCTCAGCAACTTTTTTTAGACTTTCCTGCACTGTCATACTCCTTTAAATTAAAAAAGTTGAAAAAATTTGAGGTTTGAATATTTTAAATTATATTTCTCTATTTTACCATACCTCGACAATGTTAAAGAGAAGGTCAGTTGGCACACAGAACCAAGCACCTCTTTAAACAAAGAGCTCTCCAACAGTTTCTCATCTCAAAAAGCAGCACTCTCTGTCTGCTGTAAAGCCATAGGGGCTCAGTGGCACTTCCCCCAGGGCCACCTTCATCTGTCTACTCAGCAGCCAAGGAGTTGTGCATATGGGTAAGGTGCACTTGACATTTTTGAGAGCTGACTGAGAGCCCGTGAAAAAGTAAAAACGGTGAATGGCAATACAACATGCAGACTACTTCTTACTATTTTCATGTTGTTTGAGTACCTTTTTCTCAATCCCAAAAGTACAAAAAATAAAAGGAAAAAGTTAAGAGACAATATAGTAAGTGATGAAGATCTAGCTTTTCATTGTGATATTTTGTTCTTTTCTTTTTTTGTTATGAAGGTAAACGCATCTTCTATTTTTGCCTTAATATTAAGACTCCCAGCAGCATACAGAATACATTTCCCTTAAGAAACTGTTTGTTTATTTTTAATTCAAAATGGAGCAGCCACAAGTGTAGCACCAGTGGGGAAAAGAAAATCACATGGGTTAGATTATTAATTTCTATTAACAATACTAAGTCTCATTTTAATGAAACTGCTGGAAGCTGGGGATTAAAGGAAAGAGAAATGAGTGTAAAGACAGATGGACTATAAGAAAACAAGATACAGAAAGACAAATAAAAGATGAAATGAGGAAAGAGAGGTATTTGTGGATGATTTGTTTGATTTTAATTATTTTAATTCTACTAAATACAACGTGTTCTCAAGACAAAAGCAATGAAATAGGCAAAATTACTTCATTCCCACCTCTGATGACACCACAAATCCTGCATAGGTGACACACGGATTAACATGCAAACACACAAAAGGGGACTCTGCCTTGGGTGAGATTTATTGGAGAAATGCATTTAAAATTAATTGTTCCAGTCAGCTGGATGTAAATGCTGAAAAGGTTTTGCCTTGTTTCCTAACTTCCCCAACAGGATCAAACCAACCTTAACACACTAAAGTGGTTTTAAACACAGCATTACCAGGCACAGCCCACTTCGGAATACAAAGAGCAGTAGCAGGTGTGCTAAGGTATCAGTCACCAGTCCCAGCTTGGGATGTCTGTTTGCCAGCCCTCCGACTCACTCCACTCTTTCCCTGGGCAGGCTATCCAAAACAGTAGTCTGTGGGAAACTGAATTTCCATAGCGCATTTCAGATGAAAAACAGACTTTTGAAATAAAAGACAGTGCTTTAGTGGATCTGCTTCGTATAATTTTATATGCACATCTCTTTATAGGCACCTAGTAATTCATCTAATAAAAATCCTAGCACAGACGGAAAGTAAAACTGCGCAGAAAGGACTGTCAGCGCTCACTGTTAGCTGCCTGTTCCTAGGAGATGAAGCATTAGAGGGAGAAGTTACACGGCAAGAAAGAAATACACCAACACGCCTACTCCCCCCCAGGTGCTGTTCCGCGGACTCCGCCGCACCTGCGGGCGCAGAGGTGAGCCCTGCCCTGCCCTGCCCGCGGCCGGCCGCTCCGAGACACCCGGCACACGCGGTGCCCCGCGGGGGCGGGCGGCGGCGGCTCTGCGGCACGGAGGCAGCGAGACTGCGGGGTCGCTGCCCCATCCCACCCGCAGCGGGACGCAACGCCGGTCCCTGCCCGTCCCCGGCCCGCCCGGTCCCGGCACGGCACGGCACACTCACTGGTTATGGTAGCCGAGCGGGTNACGGGAAGGGGCGTCCCGGTGCGAGGCCGGAGGAGTCGGGGCGCCGCGGGGCTCAGTGCGGGCCGGCAGCCGGGCTGTCCCTGGCCCGGCGGCACGGGTGACACGGGTGACACGGGAGCGCAGCTCCGGCTCGGTCCCGCCGCGGGAGCGGTCGCAGCGGCAGCGCACGCGCCCCTTCCCTCTTACCCGCCGGTCTGTCTCTCGTGGACAGCGGCTGCGGAGTTTAGGGTTATGCAAAAACTTGAGGTAAAGGGTGGCCCGTGGACTATTGACACGGGCGTGCCGGCGGGCGGCTGTGCGCCCACACAGCAGCCCACATCCTCAGCGCAAGGCACCAGCGTGCCACTGGAACATGCGTGTCCCAGACACTGCTACATGCAAACACACGACTCCACAAACACGCACTTCCTTCCGTGCACATGCACAGACCCGCGTCTCAGCGCGGCACAGCCTAATCGCGGCACTCGGAAATCTGTTTTCCCGTGCCTATATCCATTCCCACAAACGTGTGCAAAAGAGCGCCCGAATCCCGTTTCAAAGCAGTGTAAGTCAGGTATCACTTCAGTGCAGTTTATGAAACCACACTGCAATAAGTCGTGGCACGTGAGATCAGACATTCAGGATAACAGCACATATTCCCAGGCGCAAAAAGCATAGCTAGAAATCTTCACAAACATCAAAACTGGTGCACACAACTAATTTCACGAAGGACACATTTTCAAAGCTGCTGCTAGAGTCTGTGTGCTTTCACAGTTCCCTCACACGTTTTCACACTCACACAATTTCACTGCATATTTACAGCAACACACCAACGCCTATCTGAAGGTCCCTCTCCATAAAGGCACGCAAACCTCTCGGGCATATGCCTACCATGCACAGTCTTGCACTGAATGCCGGACTCACACAGAGCTGCACTAAAGGGTCTGTTTGCCCCTTGCTACCTACTCTCTACCTCCCAAACTGCACTCACAAACCTCACTTGTGTCTCTCCTATACTTGTAGGTCATGTTTAGATGTTTGCTGCTCAAATATATAAGAATATCTTTAACAGGTAGACGAAAACCAGAGGTGTTTCTAAAACAAAAATACATACTATACCTGGATAAAACCTTCGTTCTCTTATGTCAGGCAAATAAAATTTTAAAAAGTAGAAATTAGGAGGGTATTTCTAAATATAAAACCCAGAGTCTAATTTCAGGCAAAGATGTACAACACCAGGAGAAGCAAAGGGCAGACTAGAGCTTTTTGGATGATGGGGGTAATACAGCATAAAAGAAAATGCAATGTGGCTCAGCTATAAGCGATAAACACAGGATAAATTAGGCTACAACTTCTCATACAATCAGTATTTGTAGAAACTTGAGAATATTCAGAAAACAGGAATGTCCAAATTCAAAGCCAGTGTAACTACCTTCTCTGGTAGAGATCTTAACAAATGCATATAAACTAATGGTGTGCCCCAACGTGTCTCCAGGCCATGTGAGGACAAGTTATGTGATTCTGATCACCTATCTTTAAAGGATGTCAAGACAGAGATCTTTTATGGTAAAAGGTATACATGAAGACAGCACAGAAAACAGGCTAGTTTTAAAAATGGAGACAGAGAGAAGATGTATCCGGTTTTAAGAGTACAGCAGAATCTGATTACCTGAATGTTGCAGGTGGCACAATTCAGATTATACATTTTTCCATGATGCAGAATTAATACAAATGAAACACAGATACACATACCTCTGTACACTTAAGTGATATATCATCAGAGCAGAAACTCTAAGATGCTTTAAATGTTGAAGAGACAAGAGAAAAGTTTTAGCAAGGCATTAGCATTAGGAGGGCCCAAGATTGTAAGGAATCTCACTAACCACATCGGAGAACACATGACCAAGTAGAGCCAAGGACAAAACCAGCACCGTTGTGTTTCCAACAGAAATCTGAGACCTGAGAGGGACTGACTGGTGACTTAGTTGCCCCATAAAGAAGATTCCTGCTGCACAGTAGCAAGAGAGGCAGGAGGAAGCACACAGGGTCAGGGTCTGGGCAGACCAGAGTTCAAGAGCAGTCAGGGTGTTTGCAGTGAGCTGATTTTGACAGAAAACAATTTTCTTCAGAAAGGTGCACCCTGGCTGGATCCTGACTGTGCAGAGATTAGCTCTGGTGTAGGCTCTCAGTGAATGGGAGACCAGAATGGGAATGGCTTGGCAGGCAGGTCCTGCTCTCCCAATAGCTGATGTTTTAGTTTTGCACTTTAACTTTTATCCAGGCTGAGGTGAGGCAAGAAGGGAGCCATGAGATTGCCTGGCACAAGGTCCACAGGGCTGAATTAACTGATATAAACAGTACAATAGTGGGTTTGTACTCTGGAAATGGGCTGTTGCTGACAGAGGACTACCTGGGTGAAGTGGGCATTTGCAGAGTGGTGCAGAAACGTAATATTAATCTCTTCTGACCCAGTGCAAATGGACAAATTGAGCTTCCCCTGCCTTGAGAGTAAGCTGTGCAGAGGTCTGACCCTTCCTTTCTGAGAACGATAGAAAGGAACAGTCTGCTGGCGGGGCTTGATCTGCCAACCTGAATTCCCTAAGAAAGAAAACAAGAGTCTTGCAAGCTGATTTTGGAACTTCAGAAGGCTTCATCCTTTGCAAACCTCTCCACACACAGCTGAGCTCTTCTTACAGCTTTAGCCAATTTCTCTTCCCCCAAAGAATAAAGAAGAAAACACTGATCTCAACATGGCTATCCTTCAAATATGAGTGGTTTTTAAAACAATTCCAGGATGAAGTTAGAAAGGACTGTAAGATTAAGCTGGTAGATCTGGAAGCAAAAGAACTCTGTTAGGGTAAACCCAAGGCACAACTCCACATGCAACAGAAGCACTTGGCTTGGTTTGTGAGCACAGCCTTTGTTTGCTGCCCAGACCAAATCCTCCCCTGGAACTGCTGCTCTCTCACTGCGGGAGGGGCAGGGAACTGTCCTGGCCGACTCAGTCTGTGGCTTTTGGACAGAGCTTACCCACAGGTGCTCTGGTAAGTGCTACCCTTGGGGATGACTTTCATAAGGCAGCCGCTGCCTTTTGAGGTCACCTGTTCTCCTCACACGTTGTTCCAATGCAGAGCAACAATGTTCCATCAATGTTAGCCTTGGACAGATCACAATCAGAGCACTCTAGACTGATGGAGTGATAGGCAGTATCAGTTCTTTGAGACATGCAATATGGAAAGAAAAGAAATCAAGAGAGAAGAGGAGNAAGAGAAGAGAAGAGAAGAGAAGAGAAGAGAAGAGAAGAGAAGAGAAGAGAAGAGAAGAGAAGAGAAGAGAAGAGAAGAGAAGAGAAGAGAAGAGAAGAGAAGAGAAGAGAAGAGAAGAGAAGAGAAGAGAAGAGAAGAGAAGAGAAGAGAAGAGAAGAGAAGAGAAGAGAAGAGAAGAGAAGAGAAGAGAAGAGAAGAGAAGAGAAGAGAAGAGAAGAGAAGAGAAGAGAAGAGAAGAGATTGTGAGATATGTCTCTGATTTTCCTGGCTCTTCCGAGATATAATGGATACAGAGTTTATTCGAAGACTTTTCCCCAGCCTTTAATGACCAATCTGGTTTTGAGAAATTATTCTTTTACTTTTTAAAAAAACTTTTATCATTGAATAAAGATCAACTTCCCAGCAAGTTGACTGATTGACTGACAGAAATTTCATTTGGTCTAATATGGGAGTAACCTGGAAATCATGCCAAACAAACTCTATTTCACTTGTTGATAAGATACTTTTTTTCTTTTTTTTTTTTTTTTTTTTACCAAGGAAAATGCAGAAGAGGAAGAGATCTAGTTACTTTCAGAGTTTGGGATGGTTTTTTCCCTTTTATGAAAGCTCTGTTATTGTATTTTCACAAGGAAGTGAGTGAAATGCTGTCTGTACAGGGCAAAAAAGATAATAATTAGGAGACCTAAACTGGGCAGAGCAGTTTTGTGTATATGATTTTTTATCTTGTCTGCTGGGAAAAGAGGAGTTTGATGACAAGAAATCTTCCCCAGCCTCTGTCTCATTTAAGTTACAGAGGGGTCATTGGGTTGAATTCAGAAGACAAGCCTTTCACACCTTTGAGGCCAATAGAACTGCCTGACTTCACACAAGTCACTGCATTGCCTGCCCTGATCCCCCTGCTTTGCAGGGCTAGTAGCCCTAGAGAGAAACTTAGGTACTCTGAGCACAGGTCCCTGATGCCTGGTAGGCTTTTACAGACCAGCCTTTATTTTGGGCTCTATTCTGTTTTGTCTTTCTACACCCAAACAAAACAGTTTGTTCTCCCCACCAAAAGCAATGTCTTCTTTTCTACCAAACTCCAATAGATTTTTTTTCCCAAAAAATCAAATTGGCCTTGCAAACAATATGATTTCATCTAAAGGTATAATGATGAAGCTCAACATCTATTTAAACAGAAAATAGTTTTCACATTGGGATTTTCAAACAATGAACGCCCATCTGAACATCTTTAGATATGCTTCAAACATTACCTAGTCTTTAGAATGTGTTATAATTCACAATTTATAGACTGCCAAATCCTACCATAGAGAGGTTATGTGCTTGCCCCAGATCAGTCTGAGCAGATCTGTAGCACAAGAGTCTGAATACAAGTGTTTTAACCCTTACTGTCCTGCTTTAAATGAGAATTCTCTGCCCCAAAACTGTGACCTTTCCTAAATTCTGTGCTTGGATACAACAGTGTTAGGAGCCCTGAGGTAAGACAAACATAGTCTCTACATTGCCAATGAAAAGTCAAGGCTTTCTTTTAATAACCTTGTTTTGTTTTGTGTATGGCCAATGCTATTTTGTGTGGTTTTATACCCATTTTTGTCTTTGCAGTGTTAATAGCAGGACTCAGTTCTAGAGCAGAACATGTTCCTGCTGACATCTTAAAAGAAAGTTCACTGCAGAGACACACATGCACAAAGACAAACCAGGCAAAGGAAATCTAACTTTTGTAAAATGAAAACAGAGCATCAGAGTAAGAGCCAGAGTATTTTA
Organism: Ifrita kowaldi; assembly: GCA_013398055.1. Classification (NCBI taxonomy): domain Eukaryota; kingdom Metazoa; phylum Chordata; class Aves; order Passeriformes; family Cinclosomatidae; genus Ifrita; species Ifrita kowaldi. Next base: position 21,790 of record VZRS01004854.1, on the reverse strand, counting down.
CCAAATGGGAAAGAATAAAGACAATCAGAAGAGAGACATTTCTTTCCAGATTGTGGAAGAACTTGTAATTAGAGACATATAGAGAGGCAGGAGAGGAAATGACATAGCTGGGATTATGCCTTCTGCTCTTTCTTGCCTCATCACTTAGCTGGGGTATTTGACAAGAACTTCTATCCTGCTTGCCCAGAAATACAGCAGTGTATCTTTCTTTCATGTTTTGGCAACCTACTCCTTAGTCAGTCTTTGCCTAACTCTTGTTCAACTAGGTGGACTGAAACCATCCTCAGAAAAGATGGGTACTTAGAGAGGTAGGTTGGTCTTGTAGGCTTAGAAGACTTCAATGGAGAGCTGTGATCCAGCTCTAGATTTGGACCTGTTGGTGATCTTTTTTCTGTGATGTATTACACTAACCCTCTGCTGGGCTACTGTGGTCAGGCAGAACACGGCCAGAACCTTTACTGCAAAGTGATATTTATTCACACTCACAGCTACACAATTTCTAGCATGGTAACTGCTATTTCCTATACTCTTTCAATTGCAGCAAAGCAGAAATTAATCCTTCCCCATCCATGATCCTAGGTATCCACAGGGCAGTGGCTGGACTGTTTGCTCAGCTACCAGGAGGAAGGAGAGAACACAAGGCATCAAAGAATCTTTACCTCTGCTTAGCTGTTGCAAATCCTCCATCACAAGCATGGCCTTCCTAGTATGGCAGTTCATCCTGTCAGATGGGACATAAAGTCAAACAGCATCTTTTCAACTTCAGCTTTCCTAAAATAACACTAGATTCAAGTACACTAGCTTCAAGTCCTGTATTGCAAAAGGCCAAGGAGGATGGTCAGTAGAAGAGGAAGTGCTTGTTCATTTGGGGAGATGATTATCTGGTTCCCTCTCCAAGCCCATGCACTCCAAGCCCATCCATTCTAATCACCCTAGGACCCTAATATTCACAGTATAAGCTTACTCACTGAACTGATCAAAAGAAATATCTTCTTGTTAGGAGAAATAACAGTTACTTACTCTTATGCTGCTTGCCAAAAATGAGAACACTTTTGGTGTGTGCATTGATAATGCCAAGTGTCTCAACCCAGAAAAGGAGTGGGGTTTAAAAAATGCTTCAGAGCTACTACTGTTAAGGAAGTATGCCTGCTGAGGGTTAGCCAGTGAGGGTGAAGGGTAATTTTTCCAAGTCTGTGATGGAAACACATGCAAGATAACTGATTTCCCAGCAACAGCAATAAGGCGGCTGCAGTTTGAATATTATGATGTGACAAAAAACTGGGTAAGTGTGCAGGTTCCTCTTGTCTGTGTTCTCTGGGTAGGTAAAAGAGTTCTTTTAGAAAATGAGGTAGGCAGTTATGAAGAAGAAAAGCAGTGAAAGGACTTTTCTTCCCAGGGTGTAAGGGATGAAGAAAGCAAGGATTAAAGACCTTCCTTTCCCTGCAGGAACCTCCATCTGGCCTCATCTGGGCACAGTTGATAGAAGACTATTGACTTCACCAGGTCAGCTAGGCCAAATACAGAGGAGCTCACCAACAGTGGATCTATACAAAAGTATTTAACAGTGAGATGAACCTGCAGGTCCCGAGTGACATTAGCGAACTTGATATAGTTTCTGTCTGGAAAAAGCAGAGATATCAGATGATCAGGACTGCTCTTCTGGTCGTGTTCTCCAGCCTCAGAACACTCCAGTTCCTAACAGTAATGGACTACAGGTTTTGGCTAGAGCTACGCGTGACAGGCCAGCTTCACTCTGATAAGCTGTATCAGCAGCACAACAACCTCAGCTCTCCTCTGCTCTGAATCTCCAAACAGCTCAGTTAAGTACATGACCTTCTTTAAGATTCGTTTTGTACTAACTTGAGTGTTTGAAGAACAATGCAGATTCTTTTCACAGCTCCCTCTTGAGTTTATGTATTACTTGAATAACATTTATTTCACTTGTTGGACAAGAGAAAATTGCTGTGACAGATTATTTGATTAGACAATTTTGCCAGCAAACCCCATCCCAAGCTTCTTAACATACTTTTAACTTTTGAGTACCATCATAAGATACATGTCTGCATCACATTCAGACATCTTCAAGTAAAATGCATTAGGAAATCACTGTTCTACAAGTCATTAACGTTCAAACACTGTACCTACACACCATGAATGATCAAGTTTTTGCTGTACATTTTCAAAAAATAAAAGGAAAAAAATAACAAGAAAAATAATCCTTGCTTATACCACAAAACATCACAGGCAGGGCAACTCAGGACCATATAAACATGCCTGCTTTAGCAACACAATATATGAACGTACGATGTCAAGAGAGTAGCCAGTCATGAAGAGACAGATGCTGGTTACCAGAAAAAGAGCTCTTCCATGCAAAGGGAAGGAGAAATATCACCAGCTCAGTTCTAATTCTGTTGTGCATCTGTATGTATTCCAAAAGACAGCGATCTCTCTCGTGTGTGGAAGTACAAGCCCCTGGCTGTTTCTTAAAAGGTCTTATTGAATGAGTTACAGGTCTTAAAATTTCTCAGAGATCCCAGCACAGAGGAAGTTGTGGGCAGTAGTAAAGTCTTCTCCTGATAGACCTGAACATGAGTCACCGTATTTCAGCAAAAATGCCTTCATCCTTCAAAGTCACATGTTGCCAGCTTCACCGTTCCCATGGCAGCAAGAAAGGATTACTTTTCGGTATCATTGTTGAGGCAAACTCAAATCTCAGTCCCACGTGGTTGGAGGGTGACTTTGGTGCCGCAGCCTCCTAGCAACAGGTCCCCTTGGTCTCTACATTGCTTACACAAGAAAATCCAGTGTTGGTTTTTTTGCTAATCTCTTGAACACCTTTATTTTAGTGATGATCAAAGACAACCAGTGCCTCCCCGCTCTGTTCCTCTGTTGAACACAGCCATCTTCCACTAAACATTTCCAGTCAGCTGAACTCAGTAGTACTCAACTCATCTTTTAGACCTTGCCCCTCAACATTTGGCAGTATTTCATAACTACTGCAGTCAGCAACCCAGTAAAGGGTAGGCTTTTGTGGCGTAACTTCCAGAAGTTTTTGCTACCAGGTTTGTCCTGGGAGCCATACAGTCCAGGGACAGCAATTCTAGTTAAACCCATTGCTTTTCCAGAGTATCAAGAAGTTAGACAGAAACAGGACAGAAGGAAGGTGGTGGGAAAGAAAGACTGCCACTGCTTCAGATACAGAGGTCTGTCTAGCAACCAGTGATGTAGCACCCAGAGGGCCCTGCCTTGCTAATGAGATGGAAGGTACCAGGCAACAGTACTGCCTTGAGATGCTACTTTGTTTCTAGGCTCATTCCATGAGGATACTGATTAAAGTGACTGGTCAAGGGGGATGGTTAGCACCAACAAAAAACACAAGTCATTAGCCATCAACCATTTGGGCTGAATCAGCCCATTTGGCATTGTAACCATAGGCAGGGCAGCTGTGTTCCGCCCAGACAGACTAGTGCCTCTTCGAAAGGCACTGTGGGGACCACAGTCATCAGCCTGCAACACAGCACAGGGCTCTGCTAGTACACATCCCACAGGATACCTGACCAGCACTGTAAGGATGTTCAGAACATGCCTCGCATGTCCTACTGCCGGGCAGGTAGGTTCTGCTGGTGGAGGTAGTGCTAATAATACTTCTCTATAGGCACACCTCGGTGACCACCATCAGAGGAGCAATAAATATCTGTAAGGGTGGCACTAGGATACAAACCAAGAACATTTAGATTTGACTATCCACTTGCTATTTAAGGAGCACTTTTTTTTTTTTAATCTACTACAATTCATATATACAAAGTACAACAGCAACAATGTAAGGTCTGAATATTTATCAAGCTGTCAAATGCCCATTAATGAAATGCTGTAAGACAGCTGAACTGAAAAGTGAGAGCCTACACTCCTAACTTATGTACCCAGAGTTTTACCTACACACTGTGGAGCAAAGGATAAGCACTCAGATGTCTCAGTGATTAGCTCTCCCAACAGCAAAATACATCCCAAAAATAGAGTGTCTTAGAGTGGTGTAAGAGTTACTAAGTGTTTGTAGGATGTCCATGAGCATCACACGTGTCCGATGCTCTCAAGCAAGGGTCAATGCTATCTGTAATACCCACAGAGGTGTCCTGTAGAGATTTGTCAAAATAAGGTGTGGGGCAGCCTGGGAGAACCAGAGAACTGTGGCTTCACTGGCACTTGCTGTACTATTTCACCCAGCCAAAACTCTTGACACAATATAAATATCCCCCAAACCCCTCTCTCTAAAAGAAGAAATTGTTCCTCTAAAACTAGTATGAGAAGCTGGGTCATCAGATGAGGGCAAAATTGGTTTAAAAGCCATTAAGAAGAAAGCAACCTGGGCATTCAGGAGCAATCACAGCTGCTTGGGCTGATCAGGAGAGACAGAGGGAATTACTTATTTATGAACTTCCTGCTCTCCCTGAGCGGATGTCTCCACTGGGGAAGCTTTAAGAGGAGTGGGGAGCAGGAGGCAGGTGCTGCTTGGAGTCCTCCAGAGATTTTCCTGGTCTGGGCCTCAGGAGAGTTGAACACAGTTCGTGCTCAAAGCATCCTGGAGCCATCAACTTATCTTTCTCAAAGCAGGAAAGGCAAGCAAGAGCATCACACAGATCTCTGCTGGGATGAAGCACATGGAGAGCCCCAGGCACCCAGACTGCCATGCAAGCTCTGCACAGCTTTCAGCAAGATCCCTTTAGAGCAATAGTGCTTGAGTACACAGCCATTTCTCTCTTCTCGTGGTTCAGCTGCTTCCCTTTAAACACAGATCAAGTGTCTCTAGGGACCCAGCAAGCATTTAACAGACCTGCCTGATGGAAGGACCTCCAATGAGAAAACCAAGACCTGAAACTCCCAATAGACATCCTCAATTCAATCCACATCTGAGAAAGCAACCCTGAAGTTACATGCAACCAGATCCTAACTGCACAGAAAGCACATCAGTCTAGTCTGTATCCACAGCTCACCTAAACATTTCACACTTAAGGGGAGGGAAAGACTAGCAGAGTAAACATGAAGAAATATGTGAATTGAAAAGGTCAGCATGGAAATACAGAGCTATTGATATATTATCAAGAATTCCTTTTCAAGATACAGTACTGTCTTTCTCAAAGAAATTTCTTACTGTTTCCCAAAATTGAAGGATGAGGAGGAGTTATTCCCTGAAATCACAGTTGATAGTCTTCTCTCAGTTGTTCCCTAAAAGAACACCCTTCAGTATTCAGAGCTGACCCTTCATAACTAACTAAAAAAATCTGTAGAGACAGACAGGCAGACCTGCCCAGTCAGCCAGGTCTGGCAACTATCTTCTTGTTCTGGCTTTGGTCAGAGGGCCAGAGAGGGGTACAAGGGCATGGAAACCTCTACCAGAACCACTACCAGAATTTTCCACTAGAAGACGTTGCAGAAGAGTAGTGTTACAAGAGGGTCGCTGATGGGGACTGAACAGATTATGTGAGTGGTACAGCCTGCACTGTGTCAATGCATGTCTGCCTGCAATTCATTACCGATGAAATGCCAGAGATTGAGAGGGAAAGGGCAGGAGCAGATGGCAAACTACTGCTTTAGACACATCTCATCCAGCTATCTTAGTTTATTTCTGCTCAGCCTCTGCTAGTATATCTTGCATTACTCCACAGCAATAATGTTCTTCCTTAACTCTGGTCTCAAATCAGTACATTGTTTTGTGCCATTAAAGCTACTGCAAAGGCAGTTGTGGTAGCAAAATAACTCATTATGCATAAAATGCTTTGGGAAACCTTTGAAAAGGAAAGGACTGAAGAACAAGAGAGTATCATCTTCATCAAGATCAGTGATCCAAGACAACATCAATATCAAAAAGGCACAAAATCTAACCATGAGGGTGTTTCAGCAAGTCCTAACTCAGACTGCCTCCTCCTCAGTCTGCTCCTCCCCACATATAAAGGGATTTCTGCTACTTGTAAATATGTAAAACTAAATTTGTTCTCCCAGTTTATATTCCTCCAAACAAAGGGCAGTAAAAAAGGGATCCGTTTTCCATTCAATAAAATGGGTCTTACTTGGCCTCTCAAAGGAAAATTCTTTTGCTGCCCATTCAGAGACAGGTTACATTTTTAGAGTTGTGTAACCTTTGTCTCCCACTCTGGGAAGCGCATCATTAAGCACTGACAGCTACACAGCCCTGAGAGGGGACTGCTCCAGAGATGGTAGCATCCCCCAGGGATCTAGAACCAGCAAGCCAGGGCTCTCCAGGGAGCTGTTCTGCTTTGACCATTGACTTGTGGCTTTACAGGGCCAAACCAAATACATTGCTAGTCCATAAGTGGTGGGGTTATTCATTTGCGTGCTTTAACATAGATTGTTTGGGGAATTCAATTCATCCTTTAGTTTGCTAAATACAGCTTAAGGTTCTAAAATCCTGCAGAGTATGTAGTATCCTTTGCCCCTTCATGCTCATTTGCCTTTTTTATTTCCCTTCCAACTTGCTAAAAGAAAAAAAATCCATTTTGATTCTGTTCCTGGCCACTCGACCTTGCATTCGAAGTGTGGCACACCAACTTCTCCTGCCGCAATGGTCAGGTTACAAAACCAAAATAAGAACATTTGCCTCCCTGCTGCTGGGTGCAGGCAGCCCCTGATGGTATTAGTGATGCCCAGTGTTCACCTCCTCTCCTTGCAGGCTTTCTTTGCATGAGAATGTTACCACAGTATAATTCAAGTTACAATTTGAAATAGATTAACTTAAGCTGGTGCAAGAGGCACTCATTACTATGGAAACTTAATCTGTTTAGACAACTAATGAGCAAAAATGAAGCATCCTCAAACTGGCAGGAGAGCATCCACAATTTGGATTTTCAGTAGTTTAAATGGATTGTTACAAAATCGATGCCATTTAAAGTGTATCTCTTACTTGTGTAGAAAAGGTCTTCTCTGAACTGAGGAAACAACAGCACTGGTGGAATAAATGACTGCCTGTGCAAGGGTGCAACACCCATTAATGACTACTACAAAGCAACAGGGAGAAGTGGCTGAGGAGGTAAGGTCACTTGCTTGCACACAGCCTGTTAGGAAATACTGCATTCAAATTGACTGCCTAGAAGCATGCAAGAAAGGGCATCCAGAAGTGACAGCCAGGTAACAAAAGTTTCAGAAACATCCCAGTATATTCAGGATCCTCCCTTGCCTGGGAAACACGAGGGGAAAAGAAAAATAAAGCCCACGTGGGTGCTCCTTCGGAATGTTTTCTGCTGCTTGTCCAGCACATGCGTTACACAGGGGTGCAGCTGTCGCAGTCAGCAGAGGATGCAGATTAGTTCTTGTAAAGTGAGCCCTGCACAGAGCAATAATGTACATCTTGCAGCACTCCTGCCCTACGTCCCCGCCATCCAGGACAGCCCACAGAGCCCTGCTACGGAGAAAAATCTCTCAGAAGATGCAACAGCCTTTGTGAGAGGCTGGGGCCAGCATCCACTCCTGTCAAACAGCTCTCCGGAGCAGGATGTGACTGCGGCTGGCGAAACATGTTAGCTAATGAAGATTGAGGCAGGCAGGCAGAGACGATCCCTTCAGCCTGTTAATCCACTTACGGAAGGAGAAGGGAAACCTGAGCTGAATTCCTCTGCTCCCTGCAAGGCACTGTACTGTACTGGCTTTAGCACTCCAGGCAAAGCAAATCCAGCCAGAGATGGACCAGGGAAAGCTTTGAGTGCAAGACTAGTGCTTTTGGGAGAGAGGAGCAAGAGCTGAGGCAGGAAACCGCAGTCCCTAGGGAGAGAGCCAGGGCAGGATTTTGTGTCCACTGAGACCTAATGAAGTAAATTGAGCTTTATTTGCCCTCTCACTGGGAGAAAGCAAGAAGGGCATGTAAGTGAGCTTTTACACAACAGCAGGACAGGGAGAACAAACACACCTTAAACGCTTTTCACGGGGCCAAAAAGGTTCCCAAGAATCAGATTCCTGGATTAGCAAGTCAGAGCGAATATTTGTGCCCCAGATACCCTTCCCAACAGTGACAGTACGCCAGCATTGCCTCCTGTCCACCTTAACTGGCGGCTTGTAGGGATGATGGGTGCCAATCCCAGGAAATGTCAGATTATCCTTAACCACCAGAGGGTGCTCCCCATCTCAAAGACAGAGTCAATGTCACAGATGCACCCAGACAGCCAAAGGAGCCCTGATTTCCAGCAGTCGTGGAATCCAAGAGAGGGAAAAATTAGAAAATTAATAATAAATAACAATTAGCGATTCTGATCCTGTGCCTCTCTTCTGTTTTCCCATCCCTCCTGGCCAGGCAAGCTAAGGCCCCCTGTCCCATATGTCCTCTGTGTCCTGCTCAGTCAGGTGATTTTCCTCACACTGAAGATTAAATCACTTTTATCATTCCTCCTGGATCATGGATCCAGAGCAGGAAATAAACACTTTCTGCTTGGCAGGTCTGTAAGAGTGAGGCTCCAGCTTGCCTGCCTCTGAGCAAGGTTAGGGTCATACCCTCTGGTCAGATGCAGTTTTTGCAAATGAAGGCCTGACCTTACCCGTGCACTGCCACAAGGGTGTGAGGGCCACTAGCCCTTGTGTTCAGGTTCATTTCCCCCACTCTGTCCTAAGCTGGTTTTCCAGAGAGCAGAGTGCCTGTTGTGCAGAGATGCTTCAGGATGGTGTTTTGAAACATCAGTCTGGGGGCACTAACAGTACCTAACTCTATCAATAAGACACCTGTAGGAAAGACTGTTCACTTTGGTAATGCAGGGGCCCACAGCCTCCCTTCCTTCTCTCGCTGAAGGGCAGCAGAGGCGGGTGGCTGTGGTTGTACACTAAGGAGTTGTGCACCTGGCAGCACACCACCCTGTGCCTCAGCTTCCTGCCTGCATAGCTTAGAAGTAATACCCAAGAGTTGCATCATATGTGGAGAACAGCGCAGTTAGGATGAAATCATAATGGTTTTATTCCACCCTGAGATTCAGAAGAGAGCTTAAAGCGTGCCAAGTAAGATCAGACACCTATGCAAAACAGACTAGCTCTGCTGACGTGTCTGGCATAACATCTGCTTGTCCTAGCCCAGCTTACTTTGATAGTCCAGCTCTGTATATCCCATGGGGAAACCAGCTCTCATTGATGGCTCCCACCCAGCACATGTGCTGCCTCTTGCTGTCTGACCCCTACAAGAACAGATTGTTATATTTTTTTAATTGTCATTTCCTCTCCTTTTGCCACTAATGCCAGGCCCTGCCTAAGTGGTTTTTTGTGAGAGTTCCTGCACTTGGGTACCCTGGCATCACTTTTTCTTATGTCCTCCTTAAAACACACAATATATTTATCTGATGAAACTGTTAAAACTGAGCAGTTAAGCCACTGGACACTCATTCAGTCTCTTACACAGGTTAAAATATGTTTGAAAGGTTTGGCTTACTTAATTTCCTGAATGAACCATTACCTGCAGCACATGTGAGAACCAGTGCTTTCCAAGTCATCAACTAGCCAACAGTAATACTAGTCAGCCTTGAGAGAAGCATCACATTCTACAGCCTAAATAGGCCAATGAATTCTTCTTCTAGTATGTGAGATAGTTAATAAGGGGGGAAAAAAGGGGAAAATATAAGAAAAAAAGATTTTATAGCACATTTCTAAGACATCTTAGACATCTGCAATAGACAACTTTAATTCCTACAAACGAGATGTCAGGGATACACGACACAGGTCTACTTCCTGTACTATTCATAACATTCTCTCTTCAAATTATAGCCAATATCAGACATGCCATGGAAAGGTTAACCAGCTTTAGGTTTGTACACTGATCATCCCAACACCATTAACCTTCTACTTCTCAACTTGATAAAGTTTAACACTTCTGCATTACTATTACAGTCACTACATACTTCATAGAATCAAAGAATGGTTTGGGTTGGAAAGGACCTTGAAGTTAACCTAATTCCAAGCCCCTGCCATGGGCAGGGACACTTTCCATTAGACCAGGTTGCTCAAAGCCCCATCCAGTCTGGCCTTGAACACTTCCAAGGATGAGGCAGCCACAACTTCTCTGGGCAACCTGCTCCAGTGCCTCACCACCCTCACAGTAAAGAACTTCTTCCTAAAATCTACTGTAAACCTACCCTCTTTCAGTTTGAAACCATTTCCCCTTGTCCTATCACTACATACCTTTGTAAAATGTTCCTCTTACATTTGTTCCTAAACAAGCACATAAGTAGTCATCAAAAGTGTGGTTATTTAAAATTGTGTACTTTTAATGTTATATTTCTGCATACTTTCAGTAAGACCTTAAGCTTTGCCACTCTTCCTGCATGCGTTACAGCAAAGACTTCAGAAGAAATTTCATAGCCCTAGTGACACTGTCCTCCTGCATACTGCTGCTGGAGGGTTTATTGTTTTAATTACTGTTAGCAGGCTGTAAGTTCTCAAATATCCAAAATTCCTTCACTGTTAAGAACAAGAGTATCTGTCAGTTTTGCTCATAATGGCAAATTACAGGGTCAGATCTGCTTTTCTCATTCACACAAATCTGCACTTCAGTGGAGATTACAACATGTAGAATGCATAACATATAAATGAGCAGGTTTCGACTACTGCATTTAGTTGATCTGCAACTACATGAAATGGCAACACTTAATCCAAATGGAGAGGCTGGGACAAAACCATCTTAAGCTTATAAACATGCAAAACTTCACAGGACTCATGAAACAGAGACAAAAACTGCGTGTTAAATAGAGCAGATTACAAGTGAAGTCAAGAGTTAGGAAATACCACAATTGTGTTTACTTCTGAAAAATACTCTTAACCCTCATGTACATATGCATTATTTTAGAGTCCATAATTACAGGATCGTACTTTTTTCAGAGTACCCCATCTCAGACTGCACTCAGAAGGGATTTTTCCTGTGTAATGAGCAGCTGCTTGAGATGCTGGTTTCTGCTCATTGTTCACTGTGTGGCCCCAGGCCTTATTTACTGCACATTATTCAAACCTGGCTCTAGAGATTTATTAATTTCCTTATGTGTTTTTCTATGAGCTTGTCGTTATACTGTCCAAGAGCTTCACTACCTCAAGATCATTTATTTCCACATACCTCTATGAAAGGAGAGGGTATTTTCATTCCCATTTTATGGATGAATGACTGAAGATGGTGTTAAAACACATTTGCTAATTCTGGGTGCCTACTCTGAGACACCAACGGCCTGACTGCTCTGTGCTTGTATAGCACCTTGGGTTCAGTGGATTCTCATTCTCTTAATTTGCAGCTGTAAGCACTCAGTGTTTCTGTAAAGTAGGCCCTTTGGGACCAAAAAGGTCCCCTATAAAATAAGGAACACACAATTAAACAACCACTGGTGTAGCAACTGCTTCCAAAAAACCTGAAACCTATCATATAGAAATGGTCACATACAGAAAAGAAGTCAACTGGCAGGTCAGAATTTCACTGCCTCAGCTATAAAAGCTTCTCTTTCTCTCCTGCAGTCCCTTGTCTCACTCAGTACACACCTGACAAATGAGGCAGGGATCTTACAGATGGTCTCTTTCACTGTGCAACTCTGATTTACCTCAGAGCAGGTCCATCACATGCAGTGAACGAGGCAGGGGTCCTGTGAAGGAAGCAGCACACAGGGATATAGCTAAAACATGAGTTGTATAAGACTCACAGTCAGGTAGGCAGAAGTGCTTGAAGAGGATAACTGGTCCTTCTCCATCTTCCAGTTTTTACATTAGTACCATTTGAAATGCCATTTTTAGAGTTGTTACTTTTACAGCAAATTCCATCATGAAGCATTACAATGATACTTTCGTGGATTATGAGAAGGGTCAAATCCATCACAAGGTAACAACATTACAACAAGGTAATAGAGTAAACGGGCTGCAAAGGTAGCCCACAGTCCTTTGTGAAAAGTGTCATGAGGAGCATGAAACACTGAGTGAATTTCAGACACTGGCAACAGCTGAGAAATGATTCAGAGGCTCTTCCAACCATTCAATCCAAGTCATGCCTCTCTCCTCTCCACATCACCCCGGCCCACTTTCGTCTCTTCACTGTCTCTGCCTTGCCACGCTAACCCTTTCCTTTGCCCTCATCTCACCCCTCCAAACACTATTCCCCCACACTCCACAGTCTTAGCTTCTTGCTTGTCAAGTGCTTATAACTACATGCTTCCCCTCCTCTCCTTTTTGCCCAGCCCCCACTTGCCCTGTCTTTGCATTCCTGTTTGGTGGCCCCACTTACTGACACTAGGTGATTTAGAGCTTAGCAAAGAGGAGTCTTCTTGTTCTGTTTTTAAATGAAACAAAGGCATAATTCAGGACTTTTTATTTAAAAAATAAAAACTGCTGGTTTAGATAGAAATTTCCACAAACAAATAAGAGGATTAGAAAGTGTTTATAGCAATGATTAAAGCTTAGCAGTGGTATGAACAACTGAAATGAAACTCTACTGGATGCACCAGTTAAAAAAAAGATGGTGCTACTAGCCTGTTTCTTGTGTGCAGCAGTGGAAACAAAGACAAAAAATTACGAAAGTTGGTTAAGCAAGAAAGAGTGCTGCTACCATCTCTTTTTAAGATTTACCATGGTTGGGTATATCAGCATTTGGATGGCAGGCCTTCGAAGGGATGTGGAGCACTTGCACTCCTTTGTAAGCTATCCTGGTACCTTATAGATGCTACTGCTTACTTAATATCAGCACCTGCACACATCTCAAGTCTGCATCAGCTGGACATACATGTCTTAACATCTCACAGTCATGAAAAAGAGGGCTAGGACCAGGTCAGGTGTTAGGTGCATCCTATCCCAGTGGATAATGCTATAGCAGCATTATTTTTTCAAAACAGGCCAGAAAAATACCTGTCAAAAATTTTAGCCCTTCTCAGACACTCTGTTCTAATGCTCCTGTATCAGTACCACTTTGTAACATCAAACTGAAACCTCCCACATTGCAATCAAAGCCCATTTACTTCCAGCTCTATCAACATCAGGCATAGCAAACGGCTTTAATTACTTCCTCTTGGTTAAAGCCTTTTACTATTTGAAGGTACATTCCCCAGATCTTGCCTAATATCTAGATTTCCAAGACAGAAATACTAACCTGTCTAACAGAAACAAATTAGCACTCCAGTCCCTTTAACTTCATTCCTGGGCATCCAACTTTATCACTTGGAAGGCCAGAGAGTTTATATGAACATCCAGAACAAGGAACAAGGTAGCAACTAGCCTGCTGGCTTGCGGTAGACAAGCCAAATTCCCCCTCACTTCTAGGAAAAGGAGAGAGAGTGCTAGCCCTTCACTGAGACAGATCTCCCACCTGGATTCAATTTCTCACACACTTTCAAAATCTTGATCTGGGATTTCTGGAGTTTTGGGAAACGAGAAAATGCTGATAAATCGAGTCTATCGTGTTACATTCACTATGTAGAACAGCAGAATTTCTTAACAGTTTTTGATGAGGCTGAGAGCTGTTCCCATGGTCCTTACATCCAGTGCTGTGCCTTGAGTACAAACCAGACAGATTTAATAAGAAATGGTTCCCTGGAAACTGGAAGTCCACATCCTTGGTGCATGTAGGTATGAGTGTACAGAACAGCCAGAAATGTGACCAGAAATGTCATAAACTTAAAAATATGGGATTTAATATTAATTAGATAATAAAAATTTGCCTCCAGTGCTACAAACTCTGAGCCTCCAGGGAAGCCAGGAGCCATTCCATGAAGGTAGGAAACAGAGGACCCTTCTCTGCCATAGGTGTTGTGATGGGGGAAGGTGAGCTGACAGCTCAAAGGCACAAGCAACTGCTCTGTACTGTGTGTTTGCACAAGTGCTTGAGAGTGTGTCCCTTGGTGATGTTATTCACAGGCCTTGGCCGACAGTAAATAAGACGGTGGAGCTTGATTCATGAGGGATGACAGGAAATCTATAATGTGTGGGCTCTATAATCTGCTCGCTACTGCGTAGCAAAATGAAAGAACAACAGTCCAATTACCAAGTCCTTGCTGATCCCAAGCACATCCTCCAGATCTTGTTCTGCTCAGAGCAGTGGGAGTTTATTGGCAACAATGGAAACCAAGCTCTGGGACATACCATCTTCCGTTTTGGGATGGCAACAGTATTTTGGAAGTGTCAGACTACCTTACAGTGGTTAAAAAAGCAGCCAAGACTGTGGTATGATCTTCAGAGAAAATTTCTGGAGAGCAACAGGCTGCTGAGCTTAGTTTACCAAAGGACTGTTCACGTGGACACCAATTGCTGCACTCCACTACAGGCACTGTCTGTCCCAGGGGGTTGGTTGAGCCAGGGGGCAGTGATCTACCCAGCCTCTTGCTTTCTGGGGGACTGTGAACACCATTCCCCTGTCATAACACAAACCAGTCAAATGGGAAACTAAATGAAACTAAAAACGGCTATGATCCAGCAGGACATGGCAGCAGGGATACAAATGATGACCGAAAAACAACTTAAGGGGAAGGAGACAAAAGATGGGAGGGGTGTGTGTATTCTGGGACCAGACAGAAGAGGATTGGCTGAAGATAGTATTCATACCGGGTGCAGAATTGGCCCACAAGAGAGAAAGGATCAAGTCTGTGACAGAAGCAGCCACAGAGCAGACTGCCCTCATACCACTAGTGCTGAGGACACATGGAAAGATGGAAGGAGGTTTCTTTCAGACAAAACAGCCATGGAGGCAGTGGGAAGGAGGAAGGCTGACAGTTCCGGACAGAAGGAGAAGAAAATAATTTTGCTTCCTACTGGGCAGTGTCAGAAAATCCACAGGGAAGCCTGAGGCTGGGAAGGCACAAGACAGCCCAGGTGAGGATCCTGGTAGCTTAGAAGAGCCAGTTCTCTCATTTTTTCTCTAACTGAATGAATGCTTTTCGTTCCTTGTGTCTCTGGCCCTTACCACTTAACACCTTTCAGATCTACCTTCTGCCCTCTATGAAAGGGGCAAGGGGAACCTTTCCCACTCTGGCAACAGATAAACAGCATGTCAGGGTGGGGAGAGCAGACAATTTCCACTCGATCCCTAGCAAAGGCCTTCCTTGCTGAGTACACACTCTGGGGACTGCCGTCCTTTTCCCACTTCCCCCTACAACAATCTCTGCTGCCACCTCCCCTCCCTTGTTATCTGTCAGTAAACAGTAATTAAAGAAGTGGCCTGCTTGATAAAGCTCCCGCCTGCCCTCACACGGTGCTGCCCTCTCGGACGTGTCTAATTAAAATCCTGATGAGAAGATGAAGAAATCCCAGCAGCTGGGAGTCTGCTGACTCTCTCTGCGCTCGGCCTCTTCATTACTGACGAGGAGGCAGAGAGATAGAAAGGACCCCGGGAAATGCTCCGACAGACCAATCGATACCGCCTTTTGTGGGACGTGATGGTCCGCTCAGGACTGCTTTTTGAACTGTGTGGTTAATGAGGATGCTGGAGCGTGGCTCACTGCATGGGGTTGATGGGGCTGGACTCCCTTACTAGTCCTGCTGCACTGCCGCTCCCAGGAGCACACTCAGGGCACCAAGAGCTTGGCAGCCACTCCCACCATACAGTGAATCCACACAGTTACAATAGCTGGGGCACTTGCCTGCCCCCCACCAATCCAGCAATCATTGCTTGTAGTGCCAGAACACTGTCAAACCTCTAACCACTCCATCGGTTCTATGCAAAAACAGAGCGTGCATCTGTGTACACACAACTGCAAAATCCCGATGGCCAGCCCAAACCTACCCTAAGCAAAACCAGCACCACACACAATGTGCACACTGGTGTGCTTAAAGGTGCTCTTATTCATGAGAATGCTGTGTTTTCACTGCTGCCCCGGGATTTTGTGCTAGGGTGAAAATGTTGGCATGCACAACATGAAACAGCAAAGGTTTACACGATGTGCACAGTAATATTGTCATTGTGAATCACTATAACTATATTTAGACACACTTCACTTCATGCAAATATAGCCACTACATGGTTTTATTCTTCAGGGAGTTTTTTAATGTGAGATCAGCTTTACCTGGAAACAAGCCCGTTTTCACTGTCCAATTCATGTTTATTTGAAGCACCAGAGATTTCTTTGCTCTTAGTTTCAAGATGAAAGAAATAGTAAAAAGATGGAGGCAGATCTATACTTTCTAAAGTTTGAAAGCGCCTGTCAGGCACCTGCCTCCATGTCCCTTCTGAGCAAGCCCACAGGAGGCACAGCACCCCGGGAATTAAGATCATGTGCAAGAGTGGGGGTGCATACATGATTGCAAATACAAGTGCAAAGTGTATGTGCATGAAGGACATGCACATTCCACATGTGAAATCAATAAAAGAGTAGCTTTTATCTGTCTGAGTTCACACCTCTTGCTTCACAAACCACTACTGCTCATGCAATCAGCAACAGTCCAGCAATAGTTGGTACTCTTTTCAGAGTCCCATCTAAGTCCTTGGATTCAGTTTATTCAACAGACTCAGTTGCTTTCTTTCCCACTCCCTCAATTGCAATTACTTTTACAGACCACATGAACTGGGGAGAAAAAAAAAAAAAAAAAAAGCTTGAGAAAAATATATTTCATAAAAGTCTCATGAAGTAAAAAAAAAATTTATTTCTGTTCCAATTGCCATAATGTCTCCCCACTGTCCTTCTTGTCATGCCAGGTTCAAGGACAAGGAACAAATCATTCCTGGACTGATTTAATACTGAGTTAAACTTGCCAAAAAAACCCAAACCATCTCAAATAGTCAGTAGCAAAATACAGTCAAGAAGTCATCAGCCAAATACAGAAGCAGTGGACTCAATGTTAAAAGCTGAGGAATGATACTACAAAGGGTTTTTGGAGAGTCCTCCGGAAAAGACGAACGAAGAGGGACAGCAGACAAGAGGTCCCATGGCAATGGTGACAGAAGCATTGTCACTGGGAAGTTCACAGCTTCTCTTGGCCCTCAGCCTCCCTTGGCAAGAGATGCTGTTGTGCAGATCAAGGCAGCAGCGCTGGATGCACGGAGCTCACCGTGCAATCCCTGCCTGTCCCACTACCTGTACTTGATGGAATGACACATTGCTGCAGCAGCTAATAAATAGAAGTAATTTGATTAGCTTTCCCTAACTAGCGATAAGATCCTGACAAACCCTTTTTAATGCGTTTCTGGAGCAGGATGAAATTGTTTCATTTGGCGAGCAGGGCCCCACGGGAGTTGCCTCCAAGCTCCTTTAGTGAGAGGTAAAAATATGCCAATCATTAATGAGGGGAGAATTACGGAGACTTTAATGCAATCAGAAAAGAGGAGCCCTGAGGCAGCTGGGGAATAAAACCTGCCCTTAAATCAGAGGCAGGCAGCCGGAGCATGGAAATAAAGGCATACACAAGCATGTACATGCACACACACATACCTACCGCACGCACACAGGCCTTGCAGAGCTGCTGTAAATACACTGGGAGTTCTGCCTGGGCAGCAAACACTTATCTCAGCAAATGGTATCCCTCTTCTCTCCAAAAGCTTTTTTTAAATCACAGTAAACTACATCCATTTGGCAGCCCCCTCCCTCTGTCAGGAGGGCACCACTGCCCAGCAGAATTGCAGGTTTAAACATCTAAAAAGCCAGAGCCTTTTGTGAAGGAGGCATATGAGCTGCTTGGGTGTCAAGCAGCAGCAACGAGGCAGCTTTGCCAAGTGGAAAGGCACCTCTCTCAGGGCCAGACTTGCTGCATGAACACAACATGTACAAACTGCTCACTGTCCTGCACTTATGCCAGAGGCAGCATCTACTGTGTGGTGAAAAGCATGTTCTCCCATCCCCTCTCCACTCCTTCCTCAACCACTTCAGTGAATTCCCTCCCTAGTGCACAAATCATGTAATATTTATTCCTTAGCAAAACAGAAGTCTTTAAGTTGCTGGCATTTTCTCTGGCCCTAGTGGCCTGGCTGGTTCTGATTTTGCAGGGGTGTGTGTGTTCTCTTTCAGAAACTCCTTTTATTACAGAAAGCATTCCATCTTTCTGCAGTGATGCTCTAACCCTTGCTTGCACAGTACAGATGGCTGCATCAGCACGGACCATCCCAGAGAAGGCTAGCTCCCAGTTTAATGGCATAAAAAGCAAGACAGGAGTTTTCCCATATATATTTCAGATTCATCTTGTTTACTTGAAAATAATGAGCAAGAGTACTGGGATATCAAACACCAGACACCTTTCCTCTGCCAGATACACAAAACATGATGCTACAAGGGCTAGGCATGCAGTACTTCAGCCCTTTTCCCTAGTTTGGATCCGCACTATCAGACAGAGAAACAACTGAATGGTTGCTGAAAACTCTAAGAGGAAAATCAGTTCTAATTTCTGGCTTCAATATACCCTTGAGGGGATGTGAGACAACTGTTTCTTCCTCCTGTAACTCCTGCACTATAGTGAGAGTGTGACACCCCTGCATTCTGCTGGATGGAATGACTGTCCTGCTTAGCGAGCACTGTACTGAGAAAGCTACACTGCTGCTTCTTCTGCCACTGAGATGTATCAGACACCTCTGCCACAAAAAGGCTGTGCTTCTGCACCATATTCTCACATACACTAGACAACTGTGGAACTAAAACACCAGGGCAAGTGGCTACCAGCCATTTAGCCCTAAAGACAAAGCAGTTACATAGTCACCAAGACAGAGTAAAATATTAAGAACAAGTAAAGAGGGAGCTGTCCTGAGACATGGAGCTTGAAGCTTAGCAGGTAAGTTAAGGTACAGAGCTGGCACATCCCCAAACATGTACCAAGCACAGAGCTGCATGTCCCACTGTTAAATGACCATAGAATACTTATCCCCAGGTAAGGAGGCCTGCACATCCCTCAGCAGCAACTCCTACTGGCTACTTGAAACATATGATGATGGGTTCCCAAAGTAGTACTGCAGAGCTCTCTGTAGCTGAAAGTTCAGAATGAAAAGCACCTCAGAAGAAAGGAAAACCTCCGGGGTTCTCCCAGATTCTGAGTATCCAAGACTGAGAGATCAAAGCAATCTTGCTGTTGGGTATATCGCTCAGCCAGACTGCATGCCCTCAAAAGTTAGAAAAATCACTTTCCAGAAACACAAACAGGTGAGAAGACCCTATCACAGAAATTATCAAGATTGCAAAAAATAGTTAGCAGGAAATTCAGCATGGCTATAGCACAATGCTGTCTAGCATCTAGTAATTATATTTCTGCCCATTTTTAGTCAGGGCCAATTTTGGCCCAAACTTCCAGTTGAATTTAGTGATTTCTTCTAGTCAAGAGCTTTAGGCTATTCAAGACAGTTACTACACTCCTTCCCTGGATCCAATTCTAGTGGTGATCCAGGTTTTACTGTCACAGTCCAACCTAGTTTGTGGTGGCACTCAAGCAAGCAGAGCAGCCTTGTGTCTCCCCTGAGCAGCAGGGAGAGGTTTGAGATGGTGTCACACACTGTGGCTCCACACACAGGCCTGCCTTGCTGCAAGCAGCTCCTTCTCATTCTGGTTTGTTATGATTAAAAATGCACATCACCCAGCGAGGCCTTGGAGTGGAACTCAGCTGGAAATTGGATCATTAATATTCCTTCTCATGCCCATTGCCACAATTTCTTACCTCTCCACGAGCAATTGCTAACAATGCAACAATTTAGGGTCTCAGACTAAAAGTGAAGTCAAGACTAAAATGCCCATTGTTACTCCAATTCATCAACCCTTGTCCATACCCTGGCATCTCACCAAACTTATGCCAGTGTGCTGCATGTCAGATGTCTTTCAACCCTTTGAACTGCCTTTCCTCAGTTTATCTACCAAAAGCTCTGAAGATCCATATCACCTTAAACCATCAGAAACAGGATTCAAGATTATCCCCATTCCCAAGCAGATGGAAACACAAGGAAAGAAAACAATTAATTCAAAGAATCTATCCACTCATGGTTTTAACTCTTGGTCACCACACTTTCCACACAGTTAAAGTATTCTAAATGGGTTGGAGAGAAATGCAAACCAAGGGTAGGACATACCACATGATGGAGAATCCACGAATGTACAAAGGGGGTATTTTGTTATCTAGCAGAGTTATCCACACGAGTTCACATCAACCCTAAGTGCTGTTACTGCTGCAACTCATTAACTGGGCAAGCTGGGAGAGATGTGCCAATCCCCCATCACTGCTACAGTGATCCTTTGACAAAAAGGATCCAGAAGCATAGAAATGGCACAGGACACACAGCAAGTGATTGAAATCCCCCATAAGTCTCACTATGTGCACTCATTGGCCTATTTGAACGTACCTTCCTGTGTGGTGTTTACATCAGACAGCAAAAAGCACAACAAAATCAGGACTACAGCACTCATCATGGAAAAATAAAAATGAATAGGCATCTTTTCTCTTGGGACTTCAGCATCATCTCTGTGGACACTGGTACCAAGCAGAGGAAGTTTGCTCTTGCTTGTCAACTTACTGAGCTGAAATTCCTTTGGCTGCAGGCAGCACAGTGTCCAAGAGGTTGAATATCTACTTGAGAAGTGGAGAAACCTGCTAGCCAGCATCTAGTATAAGGTAGCTGGGAAAACACTGTTCACAAGAATCTGGACGACAACAGCTGTAAATTCTGCTCCAAATATCTCTTAATTCTCCATTGCCTTACTCAACTACCTCAAAAACATCTCCTCCCAGGAAACATTTTGCATCTTAGGTGGATAAACTGTTTGGGACTCAAAGGATCTGTTACATATCACTGAAATACCCCTCAGGCTGAGGACGTGCTTCATGTGCCTCTCCGTAACACAAATACAATACAAATATCTCCAGAATTAAGTGTTTGCTAATTATTACAAGGGCATGATTTAATTTTATACTGCTCCTGCCACACATAAATTTGCATGTTTGGCACTTACATTTTGATGTCACTCTTTCTTTAGTTTTATTTTATGTCAGAAATAATAATTTTCAATGAAAAAACTCTGACAGTAAAACACATAGCTACATTACCAGCCACCTCAGTGCAGAAACATGAATGGTGACGATCTCAGAGTGATTGGCTTCATGAAGGTACACAGCAGTATTAGCTCAAAGGAATTTGGAAAAGGAGCTGTCCCATCAGTCAGCTGGAATAAACAAAACCCTGCCACACCATATTGAGATAAGTACAAAGAAATAAAAGAAGAACCAGCGGGTCTGGAATTATATGGCTGGTCTTACCTACTTAAAATAAGTACACTTTTCAAAACCAAAACCCTAATAAACTTACTGTGCCATGCCACAGACACTTCCCTTCAAGTAAGAGGAAGCAGCCACCACCACTGCCTGTTCCCTTTAGCAGCTCAGTCAGTTGCTGTCATCTCAGCTTAGCGCTCTGTTCACAAGGGCAGAGCCTTGGTGGCCCCTGAAAGCCAACACAACTCCAGCAAACACAAATCTGCAGCCCACAGAAAGACAGGCAAGTCTTACATACATGAAATGTATTTTAAAGACACAACAGATAAGAACAAAGTTCTGCTGTAGGATTTGTCAGCTCTGGACTCCTTTGAAGCTATACAACATGCAACGTCCACAAGGACCAGTGAGTTCTTGTGTATCACTGAAAGCCACAAACTGTAGGTACCTCAGTCATTCAGCCTTCTATCAATGCTTGAGTGCCAGCTTTTCCTACCTGAACTGAGAGGCAATCCCTGAGTTTTCCTAATCCACCAAGCCCCAGCTTCCCCAGCGTTCCTGGGGCCAAGTTACACACCTTTCCAGACATCCCTCTCTGTGAACATGACAAGGGCAGAGCAGAGGGTGCTCATCACAGTTTTGCTCAGGGAGCACTGGCTACCTTGCCACAAATTAACTTAATCCTCAATTATTGGGC